>UZAE01001104.1:0-15173 GCA_900617975.1 Rodentolepis nana | reverse complement strand
AAATCAAACTAATAAAGTCAATTTTATTAAATAATTTAAATTTAAAGTAACATTCATTCCTCCACAGTTCTGCACTTTGTCCTGTCTAGTTCTGAGGAAGGCACAATTTGTCATTGCATTGGATTCCTGTTGGACAGTTACTGCAACTCGTACCATTTTCATACGATGCACATGCCTCGAGATCAGCGCTAAAATGGCAATGTTTATAGTTTCAACATTTTAGAGAAATAAATTTTATTTGGCATTGAATTATTTGATGGAAACTTACGGGATATGATACTCACAAACATACAGATATAAAGGAGACTGCAAATTTGGAAAATGTTCAACACATTGTTCGAATTCACTCCCCAAATTCGTATGAAGGTGCAAAAATCATCTGATTCAGAAATTATTTAGGCATCGTTGAATATACATCATAATTATTCGTCAAACTAACTCACGATCATGAAGTATTGGCAAATTTGACCCTCGTTACAAGCGTTAAGATAGGTGTCGTAATCTTCTACGCTCTGAAACCATTTAGTGATAGCATTTGAAAAATTGACAATTGGGGTCTCGTAGGTGGCATTAGTATTTCGGCCGTCAATTGTGCCATTTTTGCATATCTGAACAGTTGTCTCAGCCAAGGTTTCTAATGATTCACTGCATTTCTGCAGGGGGGGGGGAGGGTTAGTTGAAATTATTAGTTGGTAAATGCGAGCATAATGTGGTAGTATTTGTAAATTACCATGGCCTTCATATTTGACGCTGAAGGTGGGACTTTACTACGAACAGCATTATGAGTAACTACGATTTCTGTATAATACTTGTCTACAAATTTTAGACTAGATGGGATAGACATAGACCAGTAGCGTTTTAAAATACATTTGAGCAATTATAATAGGCAAAAGTGAGATAGAGCAGCATGTTGAAATTTTCACTGCTTTAGCATGCAAGTATTTTTTCAGAATATCGATAGTTTTACTGAAGGCATTTTATCCATTCGAGGCAGGCAGCGATGGTTATTATTGTTCAAAATTTGGGCTGCGAAGTGTGAGAGTGTTTACTACAGTGAGAATATCTTGAAAGTGAGGATTAGTTTCAAAATGCCACTGCGCAAGCAATCGCAAAAAGCCAGTCCAATCAATTTTATTAGCCATCTTTAGAAATTTATTATTATGCTGTTACACGATATTGCAAACTTCAGTTACTTCGTCCCTGAGAGATTACGGTAAATTTAATTAGGGCTGGCATTTGAAATTTACTTGGTCCCGATTGACTCTTAAGGTAATAATCAGATCGCCATTGACGAATTGTTCCAGTTGAAACCCACCCTGACGTATATTTTTCAGACATTTAAGATATAATATTGCATTTCTTATTGCGCAGTGAGTAGGTAATGCACAGAATAGATCATATTTACGAGTATTTTAGCAGTAAATTATTTCAACGGTCTTCTAAAAGATTATTGCTTTGAACAAATAATAATATATTCATGCAATTTCATATAGCATCTACAAGGGTATTAGCATAATGTTATCATTGATTGGCAAATGGGTTCATTTTAAATTTCCTTTATTACAATATTAACATTACATTTTTTAAAGACAATATTGCTCGTGATGTTCAAACTCAAGCCTAAAAAACATTATTAGTGACAATATTAATTTAAATCAAAAAGCAGGCGTTTTGATAGTTATCATTAGCCCTTTAGTTGACATCAGGCATCAGACATCGAGACAGGAACATCAAAATAAAAAATGTCGAGAGGGGGAGTGCGCGAACAGAAGAGTGTTTCAAAGATGTAAATGAGACAGACAGACAGACACAAAGGTAGAAAATAGGTGAGGTGAGTACTGTGGAACAAGTCGATTATGGCATACAATGGGGTGGTGGTAGCTTGAAGTCAGAAGTAAATTGCCGTATGAGTATACCTTGCCCCGGGTGCACCAAATGTGCAACATATGTCTAAAACGCAAATAATTTAGGGCTGTTTGACAAATATAATGAATTTGAAGAAACAGTTGATCGTGTAAACGAATTTTTTTAAAATTATAAAACATCAATCGTGAAGATCGACGATGCTCATCTATGAATACTTCGTACATTGGCAATTTTCGACCTTTAAATTTAATCATAATGGAAATCATATATTTATAAGAAATGTGTATTTTTGAAAAAGCGTAATTATATTTAAAGAGGGTAAGCAGTTTCCTTACCAAATTGACAAATCCTAATAGTTCTTATATTCCCAATGTTATTGTATATCAATTAGGTTTTAGTACATAATACCAATTGCTTCCTTTTAATGAATCATTTAGTTTTATCACTGATAAATTATGTAGTTAAATATTGATACAATTGAGGGCTCAGTAGGTTTAAATGGAGAGAATTAGCCAAGTGAATTGTACAAGACATCCATTGAGGTGATGATAATGTTTGCGCTCGTCATATATATCATCACCAACGTAATTGTGACGAATGAATATAGTGATGCGCAATTTAATCACGATTTGGTCTGTACCACAAGTTTAATTTAATTGTGTTTACTTTCATATATACGGTTGCTTTGAATATCTGCTTTCATGATGCTTTTATTGACATAATTGCATAGTAAATGCCAGAGGTGTTAATACGAAACATTATCAAATTTTATTGAACGCAAAATGAGCCAACTATTGTTTGATTTTATCCTGCTCTTAAAATGAGATTATTACAATCAATTTCCTTTTCAAATATCCACTTTCATATCAAAAAGGCCCACATAAATTACACTTTGAGCATTCTCCTTTTGACAAATGGCCATCAATCCGGTATTTGCCATAAGCTTAATTTTGCTATGAACATTGTCGAAGTTAAACGCTTTGGATATAACCAACGCCAAGTTATGTACATAGTGAAATAACTAAACCCACTTTAAATAGATGATTCTTTAGCAGTACCGATAGGGTATATGTTGAACTACACTAAATCTCGTAGTTCATGAGCGTATTCTGTTATTGTTTCCTTTCTTAAAATAAACGAAAAACATTCATTTTGGGAAATGGTTAAATCTCAAACCTTTCCTTAATTTACAAAGTGTAAATATGGCGATACTGATTAAATAGAGTCAGTTTGTTGAAAAAAATTGAAAATTGAAAAAAATAGAAATAGCTTAGTTGCACATTATTGTTTTGATATTTGTAAAACAATGTGCCTCCACACTATCTAAGTCAGGTGAAAGTTCTAATGTGATTCATGTTGAAATCACATTATCATTGATTATGCGAAAGCTCTGTTGAATGTCAAATCGCAAGCTCATTCACTTTCGGAAAGTGATTGGCACGATGCAAACCCCGGTTGATTGATAAGGGCATCAGCCATGACAAAATTGTTGCTATTTTGTAGACATTTAACGGTTATCGTCATTTGTCAGTCAATTGTTTGCGTATTTCCTGTTATTATAAACTATAACTATAAAGCATAATAGAAGTGATAGGGAAGGGGGTCTCATGTGTTGACCGTTTTTTTACACACCTCTTACGTAAAGACGACTACCGAAACGCCTAGAGTTAACACAATATATTCAATTGAAGTGCATCCAGTCATCAACTAATTCTACAGTCACTTATAGTGCTGCCAATATGGACACAGCAATAACGTCTTATACAAAAGGCTGCCGCAACTCTCCTGACTTCAGCTTAATTATTTCAATCTAAAGAAAAATATTAGATTAATGTGCATAAAGAGGACATTTTGCAAAATTATTAGAATGTGCACAATTAAGTATGAATAAGCATTTCATTTTATTCTTAATTACGTACGAAAGTTATAGCTTACCACATTTTGGTCAATCTAATACCAAAATTCCATCATGGCTTAATGTGTTGACTTGACTATTAACCTGAGTTTGCGTAAAAAAGTAAACTTCAACGGACACAAACGGAATTTGCAAAGTGAGAGTAGGCCATCCCACTGACATATTTTTAACATATGCCTCGTATAGCCTATCAGTGAGAGTGATTATGCCTCAACTTCAAGTCGTGAAGTTGTCACTCATAAACTGTTCTGTAATAAAGCTGTTTTTTTGCCAAAACAAACCCAATTGTTTTAGTAGCGGCATTGATTATCGGCATTCTATTAAAATTGGAATTCATACGCTATTTTTGGTTGAATTTGGCTGTTCAAAATTGTTTCATTTGTCGAATTAAATATAGCTACCTAATATTGGGCTTAGCTTAGCCTTGAACATGCATGATAGTTGATTTATTTTCAAAAACCGTAGTCTCTTTGTTTGAAAGTGAATTTATAATGGCCAATTCAAAAAACCGACTCCTCATGAAAACACTTTGATGCTTAGTTGCCCCAGACTGTACTCACCATCTCCCTGACACATTACCCTGCAAATACTACAAAACAAAATTCATTCAAAGACAAACAAGTACCTCCTTTCGTTTGTCCTCCCTTACTTTGCGGGTTGACTAATTCCATTGGCGAATCTACATGACTGACTATACAACATCGACCGTTAAGCATGTTTACCCTATCTTGATCTTCATATTTCAACCCTGTTATTCTGACTCTGTGCCTGCTGGACAAGTGCTTTGAATAAGTATTTTTCACAAAGGGAGCCGTTCGGCTCAGTTTTGTAAAATATTCACTGAGAATGGATGATGCGGAAACAATTACGATCAAACACCATTTGTCATTGTCAACTGATTTAACAAAAGCTCTTGAAAGTAATTGCTATATATTATTGGTCAGTTTAAGATTGTCAGTTTTGTAGTTGAATTATAAATTTATTTACAAAAATATTCATAATATGTTTCAAACGCGTAATGGCATAAATCATGAATACTTGAAAAAATCCAACGCATAAAAGAAAAAAGTGAACAACAGAAAAAAACAAAAGCTGTACAAAAACGTTTCACATATTTAAGGCTATTCAATCAATATAGAAGGAAATTTATTGTGATTTACAAGTTGAGTCATGTTAAGATATTTTCCTTTCACGCAAAATGAGGCGTCGTGACAAACTAAGCAATTTTAAAAACACATTGAAAGCTTCCGATTTCAAAACTCCGAAGAGTTCAAATTCATGAACATCAGGATGCTACACACATACACACACACTACTATATATATATATATATTTATATATATATGTGTGTGCGTGTGAATAATAAATCAATCGACGAAAAAATACATATATTTTATGTGCATATTTGATAAAAACACTAAAAAAGAAAATTCGATTAGCTTGTTTCATTGCACTGTTACATCTAAGAGTTATCGTTCCAATAATTGCGAGTCCATTTATTTGTTCTATCTAATCGGGAGAATAGCATAATTTGTTATCACAACTTGTTCCTGTCGGACAGTTACTGCAACTTTCGCCACTTTCATACGATTCACATGCTTCCAAATCTGCTCTTAAGTAAAAATAATAAAAAAGTTTTTATTTCATAAAGTGAACTTTCAATTGGTATTGAAGTATTTGTTACACAACTTACGCAAAATGATAATAGCAAACATACAAATAAACAGGCTGCGGTAAAAGCGGAAAGTGCTTATTGCATTCATTAACCGCACACGCAACACCGTACGATCGAGCCCAAATCATCTAATTTAAAAATTCTTAATATAATTTTGAGAATTAAAAATATAATTGAGCGTCTAACTAACTTACGTTCATGTAATGTTGGCAAAACTGACTGCAATTACAAGCATTAAGTTCTCTGTCGTAATACTCCACTCCCTGAAGCCATTTATATATAATATGTGAAAAATTGACATTTGAGACACCGAAAGTTATATAAGTATTTCGACCGTCAATTGTATCATTTATGCATGTTTTGGCAGAATTTTCTGCCAATGTTTCCATCCCTTGATTGTATCTCTGAAGACGGCATTGCAAATGTTATTATTAAGAAAATGAAATCAAAATGTAAGAAATCTTGTAGGTTACCATTGCCAGCATATTTGTTGCCGAAGGAGAGACGTCACGACGAATAATATTATGATTTATCTCGATATCAATACGATTATCCAAAGTCAATGAAATAGCATAGATGAGGTAGAAATTAACTAGAAAGGTGATTATTTTTAACATATTGATACTCAAACGTTAGGGGAAATGTGCAAGGTCTCTTATATGCTGCAGTTCGAACCAATGATAAATTTCTGTAAAATGATTCGCTCGGAACATAATAAATTGTTGCCTCACGATAGTCTGTTTTTTATAATAAATTGTGAGTTTATTAAAAACAAAAACCAGGTAAACACGCATGTTGAATGGCACATTGATTATGGTGCACTTTAGCTAACTTTGGCTGAATGTAAAAAAATCAAGTTTTTGAAAACATCTTATTCATTCGAGGTAAATAATGACAGTGACACAAGTGGCTATCTCGAAACCCGATAAGTGAGTTTAAGGGTGTGAAAATGATTGGAACCAATAGAAATACCCTGAAAGATGGACAACTAGAAGTTAATAATTTGGAAAATATACTACTGAAATAATTCAACCAACTCCAATTCTTTTGACACATTCTCAAAGGGAAAATTTCAATTTTCTTAGGAATTGCTCATACTTGCTTCAAAGTGGCTCTTTCAGCAATTATCGATGTTGTCATAGATAAATTGCCCCGAATCGCAGCATATTAAAACGTAAATAATGAAATCATTTTATGGGTGGGATTGAGAGTGGTCCACATTCTATTAACCTCTTTATCTTGTAACAGAAAGAAAACTGATGAGAATGCTCTATGTGTTAGCATGCGAGGGTTAAAATATTTTTGAGCAGGCTTGGAAAAGATGAAAATCCCTTTTCCTTAATCATCTTGAAATTAATTGAAAAATAAATTTTCTTATAATATCAATGATTCATTATTAAATTAGGCAATAACTCATTGATTGAAGAAGAATTAAAATGTAGCTTCACCTTTGACAATAATGACGATTTTCTATAAAAAGATTGTCCTAAACGTTTATTATACAGTTCTTCGTGACATGTTAAAATATTTGAAGACTCAATTTGCAAAGATCTCCTGGTGGGGCGTTTGTTCATAACCAACCTAACTCATCTCATCAGCACCAACATTATCATCACCAAACATGCGCAGTCATAGAGTTTCAGAGGGTGTCACACACTTTATATCACCTATGCATTCATTCGCCTACTGCATGCTTAATTAAATTAAATGATAAATTTACATGATGGAATTGGTATTAAGTACTAAAATTTTATTGGGAAACCTCAATATATAGCGCATAAAAATATATTTATTTATGCCAATTTTCAAAGCAACAGCTGCTTTCAATCATTTCTACCTGCTTTTCAAGCAGCTTTTATTTACAAAGTATCAAATATAATTGCAAGAAAAGTTCACAGGTGATAATTATCATTCTAAAGGATGCACAAAACTAAGTATAGAGGCGACATTCAAGTAGGATTTTAGTATTTCAAAAGTACAACATTATTTAATTGTTTTTCAATGCCTGTTCTCAAGCGGACATCCATTTTGGTCCAGATACTACTGGCAACGCCACTTAATGGGTCAGCACGCATCGTGAAATTATTACCTTGGGATTTGGACTCATTCGTGCTCAATAGCATTTTATAATCCAGAGATTGATGCAGGTTTCATAACGTTGAGTTTGTCTTTTTAATGCCCAAGTAAGAAAATATCTAGTGGCGTGAGGTCTGGTGATGGTGGAGGATATACGACTAAATTTCTTCAGACAATCCACCTGTTTGGCGAGATCTCATCAAGGAAAGACTCAACATCGCTATGGTAATGTGCGAGCACCTCATCTTACCGAAAATAAAACTCGCCAACTTCAAGGTCTTCCCCAAATGCTTTGCATTGCCGATTGCTGCAGAAAGTTCATTTACATGGGGTCGGCTATAATGGCGTCAAAATGAACGGACCAATTAGTTCTCGTGATGTTAATACGCACCGCACAGAAACATTAGGTAAATTAACATGACGGTCGACAGTAACTTATCAATTCGCAGATCTCTAATAGCCCCAATTAAGACGAACATTGCAAACATTTAACTTCAATGTGGCCTAGTCTTGCCATTAAATCTTTCTTGAATAATATATTCATCCGCATATTTCTCTAAATTGCTCTCGCAATACCATACTCTTTGGTCTAAATCATCATCAGTATAAACGCTGAAAATGAATCCTTTTGTCTTTAAAAATTTCAAGTACATGTTACCGGTTAAAAAAATATTTTTGAGAACACTTGAAACGTATGAATACTCTTTTCCTTGATCATCTTGTAATTCAGTTACAAACTAAGTCACTTAAAGTATCATCGCTTCACTTTTAAATTGAGGGAAAAACGCAAAGCTTGAAAAAAATTAATATTATCCCTCCTTTGACGATAATGACCATTTTCTAAAAGAGAATGCTCAAAACTCTAAGTAAGTCTTCTTTACGACATAAGAAAAGTTAAAAATGTAATTCGCAAGGGTCTACTTGAGGTAAGTTTGCTCATAGCCATCCTCACCTATCGCATCAGCACCAATTGCATCACCACCAATCTTACGCAGTTCTAGAGCCTCAGAGGGTATCAGGTACAATTAACTTGGCTAGATCATTCTCTTTATAATTGCTTCGCCTCATTTGTTTACGGTATTGGTAATTAAATTGAATGATCAATTTACATGTTAGATTTGGTATAAGTATTAAAATTTAATTGGAAAACCACAATATATAGCGTTTGAAAATACATTTGGTCTTGTCTACATGTATAATATCATTGATTTCACTGCCTGCGCACTAATGATAACGCCAAGCAATGGAATGACACACATCATGTAATAATTACCTTTGGATATTCGTCAAAACCTCCTCGCAAAATCCACCTGTTTGACAAGACCTCATCAAGGAACTGCTTTAAGGCGAAATGGTGACTTCTCTTGGTACAGTTATGGAGACAATGGCATGACCATTATTCCGCTTACATATCGATTGCAAAGTCTCCCCCCCCCACACTTCCAATATCGTCAGTTTCATTTTGAAGTATACATATATATATATATATATGTGTGTGTGTGTGGGTGTGTGTACAGTGTGGTACTTTTAAAGAGAGAGTAAATATAACTCGAATAACAGAGATTGTTGTAAACGTAAATAATGTGGGCCATTTTGAGAAATATAATGAATTCGAAGAAAAGATTGATAGTGTTACTTTCTTTTATCTACATACAAAAGAAAACAGTGCCTAAATCTTTACCGTGCCCAAATTAAAATCGATAATATTCATCTGTGAACTCTGATGGCATATGAAAATACTGCTTTGTTATTCTAATCTACAAGATAAGAGGATATTTATAATTCTCGTATATTTTTAAACAAACGCAATTAGACTAAAATGATTTTAAACACTTTCTTTTTTTGAATTTGATAAATCCGAATTGCCATTATGTGCTAAATATTATGGCCTTCAATTAAATTGTAGTACTTGATACCAGTTATCCCATTTTAGCAAATTTTTCGCCTTAATTATCAATACAAGAAAAACTTTGATAAAGGGGTGCAAATGGATGGAGAGCGTGTATAGAGGTTGAGAACCAACCCAGAGTTACCTGAGGCTGAGGCTGATTGCAAATTTTGAACTGAATGATGATGTTCATCAGACCGACTACAATTATTTCAACAAATATTCCGTAAAGATCTTCCTTGTGTCAGCTTATTTAGCCGGTATTGCATAGACCTTCTCATGGCTAGTTTGTTCAACACCACCCATTATCAACCCAAATACCAACAGCATTATCATTAAACATTCGCAGATATAGACCCTCAGAAGGTGTCACCTATAATTCTCTTTGGTGGCTTTCTCAATGTACAATTCCTAAGTATCGGTGATTAAATTGTAAGATTCGCATAAACTGATTGATTGCTATTTATAGCTAATATGTAAGAGAGAAGAAATAATAATATAATAATATATTGCACATAAACTTTATGTAATTTTGTCGATATCCGAAGAAAACACTGCTTTCCATCATTTTAATTATAATTGCGCTTATTTGGTAATACACAGGTATTATAAGCATCGGCTTTTCGTGCAGATTCGAAACTTAAAATTACAATTTTAATTGTTCGAAGAGTTATCATGTAAACATTAACGATTTTTATGGACACTAATTAGCAAGTTTTTACTCGTTTTGACTGGGAGATAGGTTGAAATTGAAACCATCAGTTTCTCACTGAAATTCGAAGAGCTCAACACAATTTGCGTTTCTGCTGTAATTGACTGGTGAATTGTCATAAATATCATAGTAGTCGGTGATAGAATCTAAACTGCTTTCAGTCATAGCCCTAACATGCCTGAATTATTTACGTCAGAATGGAATTCAACTTTGAAAAAACTTTCTATGACGACAATAATAATTATTTTTTCGGCAATTTTGGGAGAAAGGCAGGTAAAACGATCAAAATAAAGCAGGTTGAAAAATGGGTCGAATTCTAAAAAAAATTTGAGCTCAAAGTCAGTTCTTTTAGACTGCTGATATTTGCAGCTGTATTGTAGTAGGGTTGTATTTGGCCTCTATTTTTGTAAAAAAATTTTTTAACTGATGTGATATTATGTTAATGAATGATGGTGTACAGATTGTAAGGATTATGACGTTTCAGTAGAATTTAATGGAGTAAATGGACCCTTTACCATAAAATAAACTCAGATTTGCATCTAATAAACACTTAAACAGAGTCGACTTGATTGGGTGATAGAATGATGCTCACTATCAATCTTGCCTCTGAAGAAATTGAATTATTTTTTGTTATCACTTCCTTCAATTAGAGTTAGTATATAAATGTTAACTCTGCATCTAACTTCATCAATTGCTTTGAAAAATAGACAGACTTGAAGCTCACTTTAATTAAAGTTATAGTTAATTACAAGAAAAAGTACTTGCCTATAAATGTGCCTACGTATTTGAAAGTTGTTTCATCTCTTGATATCTGTGAAGCCTGCTTTAAAAACTATTCCTTTATAACCAGGTGCATGAGAGCGAAAATATTTAAGATTGATACAGAAAGTTAATGGATTTAATATGGTTTATGCTTCAAGCAGCCATCCATCTGGAGGGTGATTCGATGAGAAAACCTGATCAATCAATGCTAAAGATCATTCCATTGTACGTAGTGCGAATTCAATAAATTGATTAACCACTGCCCGGAGTGACATTTCATTTGATCAATTTAGGAAATCAGGAAATGATTTCATGTAGAGTGAATAAGAATTCTAATTGACAGCCCAGAGCACTTCTGAAATTCAAATATTCTTTCAAAAAACCAGGTCCCTTTTCACGTCATTCCGCTTTAAGCTGCAAGATAAATGGAAAGAAACAGTGACTTGGACAACTGCCATTCTTATAATTAAAAGTTCCAAGTCACCTTTTCCAACCAGTGTTTGTATCTGTTAAAATATGTTAGTGGAATAGAGAAATCGAAAGATTCCTTTCGATCGAAGCAGTTAATTTCACATTCCAAATTTCTGAAATTACTTTTATTTGTATTTCTGTTTTAATCCTTTTCCTCTCATTCTAAGCAGATTGTTTAACATTCAAATTTCCGTAACCGCTTTTATTACTTTTTCTGTTTTAATCCTCGACAAAAAGTAAGACCTTTTGAAGTAGACAAAGGATTTTTGTTCAATTCTTTAAGGAATAAACTTGAATGTCTGGTTGCACACACTAGCCAAACAAAGGAAAATACAAATTCAATTAAACTTCATCAGTGGAACTAGCTTTACCTGATAGGGATTCAGTCAATAAAGAAAATTTGATCAATTGCTTGACCTGAGCAAGTAGTATAACAAAAGCTAGATTTCCATACATCTATGGAACTGTCGCATTAAATGTGTCTAAATATTCATGTTGAAAAGTTATGTATGTTCATTGCATAGTGGGGCGCTTATGACTAAATTTATCACAGACACGCTTTCATTTGGGTTAACGTGGACACCTAAACGTTACTTGACAGCTCCCATTAAGCAGCCTAATGTAAAAAATACTTAACTTGGTGTGCCCTAGAAGCTCTAAGCACTATGACAAGACCATACCCACACCAAAAAATGTGTGGACACATTGAAACCCAATGGACACTAATCAGTGCCATCAGAAATCTTCTAGGGCTACATTTAGATGTCTATAATCTGTTTTCTAATCTACGCATTGGTTGTGAAAGGATTAATCACTCTTAGACTTTGACCATATTAAGTTCCAACTGCCTAGGCATTATGAGTAGTGTTTTTACTACTGAGAATGATTCGATGTATAAATTTTGAAGAGTAGTTTAGCGAAGCATTTAGTATTTCCTAGAGGATTAAAGCAAGTGAGTGTGATGGGAAAAGATGTGTTAGAAACATTAAGATCAGAGTTGACACACATCGTCATACTTTAAGACTACATTTATTGCTGCTTTGAAAGAAGCTGAAGATACATTACCAAAGCTTATTCACAACTAAGCTGTATTTTTTTAAGCCTTGAATAGATTCAAAAGGTCATAAATTTAAATTCAAAGAGCCCATTCTGGACTGAAAATACTCAAATGTAAAAATAGACTTCCTATTCCAAGTTTCTACAACTTTCTGAGATATCTGTTCGTTGTAACCCATTGCGGTATTGGTTTCGAAGGAATTTAAAATTCAACGTTAGTAGCTAACTTTTTTACTTTTATCAGAATGTGTTTGCTATTCAAGCGATCACAAAATACTTTTCATATTTAGGAGTACAATATATGTATACATATTTATTTATTTATTTTTTATTTATATTCTTTAAAGTTTTACTATTCACATGCTTGGTCTGACAAAACCAACTGCATCAGAATTATTAATTTCGAGGAAGCCTACTTTTCCAGCATTTTTGATGCTATTTTACACAAATCAAGCTTAATTATGAAGCAACTTTGCTTAATTGCGATAACACAACCCCACACAAGCATTTTTGTAATCCTATATTGTCTTTTCTGTTTGATAATTTAAAGAGATTTAAATTGATTTAATAATAATTGCCATCATAAAACCGTCAATATTAATCATAACAATAATTCAAATTCAAATAAATAACAAAATTTGTTTTGTACAAAGAGTGAAGTAAGCCAAAATAGTCGACTAACTTCAACTATCAAATTTAAAGAGCCCGTTTGAATGTCATTGGTTTATTGATTGTCAATCCGGTACATTTCTCTTTTTAGAAGCACAATTTATTCCGACAAGCTGATCCTCTTGAGCACTTACTACAACTTGGTCCTGAGTTATACGGCCTTTCTTCAATATAATTGCCACTGTAATGAAAAGTTTGATGTTTTAACATTACATGAAAGAATTTACATTTGGCACTTATTTTTATTTGGCCAAAGAAACTTACGGTGGTTTGTACTGGCAAACATAGAGATATACAGGCTGCTGTTTACTTATGAAATGCTGATCACATTGCTCGACTGCACACCCAACACTGTCCGAAGTAGACCAAATCATCTAATTCAAAAGAACTTTAATACATTATCTTGAACAGTAGATATGCATAGGCGTCAAATGAACTAACTTGTGTGTAATGTCCGCACGTTTTACCGGGGATGCAAGAGTTCCGATCATAGTTGTAATCCCTTCTCTCCTTGAACCAACGTCTCATAAGCAGTGGAAAATCAACACTTGGGTGGCCAAAGCTTATCGCAATATTTTGACTGGTGTTATGGTGTAATTTATCGTTCTTTGAGGGATAGGCGAATTGGCACTTCTTAGCCCAAGATTCAGCCAAGTATTCTAATTCAATATTATATTTCTGTAGAGCAGAGAGCAGTGATTAGGTTGAAAATGCGCTTAACTGTAAAGATATTTGAAATTACCATCGCTGGCATATTTGAAGCTGGAGGAGAGACATTTCTACGTGCCTGATTATGAAAACCTACAATTTGTAAAACTTCTTGTGGAAGAGTCCTTCTGGCAGAGATGGAATAGAAATAAGCCAGTAATATAATTACTTTAAGCATATTCCAATTCATGCGTATTAAAAATTGCGTGATGACACTTATATCCTGCTCAACAATCTAATGATAAATTTCTGCAAAATGATTCGCTTAGAAAAGTCATATTACTTTCATATGACAAGCAGTGTTTTCATATACGTAAAGGCCCTTGAAATAGGCAAAAGTGTGGTAAAACTGGATTTCGGCTGATTCACCGCATGGAATAGCAATCAGTTTGGAAAACGCTGATAAAGAAGAATATTTCAGGCAATGCCTCGTGGCTAATACAGTCGGTGTCAATTGTGGTTATTTTAAAATCGCAATATTGAGGTGTAAAGTGCAAGAGTAGTTGTTCAAAGACCCCGTAACCTGCTGCATTCAATTGCATCGAGTTATCCTTTGGTCTACTTTATCCCTCAGAGATATTTATTTCTTTAATTAAAGTTAGCATTTTGACTGTCTTCGTTCTAATGTGAGTGATGCAGCTATAATCACCTTTTTTGAAATTTGAAGCTCTTCCAGACAAAATATTCTAATAGTATTAGTGTCAACATAAACAATAGAGAACATTCTATCACTCTAAATGCCCATAATATGTGCAACATGAGCGTGTTTGTTGGCAGTAAAACTGTTAAGCAGACGTAAAAGAGGTGTAGAGGAGTATTGATGACAGCGAGTATTTATTTCAAATGGCAGGCGCTTTTATAGCTATCATTAGCCCTTTAGGTGATTTCGGGATTCACAGTGACATTAAGTCGAGAAAGGGGACAGAATGATCATTCACAGATGTAAAAGAGACAGGCAGACACATAGGGATGGAAAAGATAAGACGATTGTTGGTGAAGTGGTGGAATATGGCAATCAGTGGGGCCGTGCTAGTTTAAAGTCAGAAGTCAGCCGCCGAAAGATAGACTATTTTGTCGTATGAGTATACGTTGCCCAGGGTGCACCACGTGGAGGTAAGTCTATTGCACACCTCTTGATAGCAAATATAGCGCGTGCTTTCATTAAAATATTAACGACTAAGTCATTTAAAACGCTATTGTTAATAGATTTTCCCAACGTGAAGCTCTTACGGACAAAATAATCT
Organism: Rodentolepis nana; assembly: GCA_900617975.1. Classification (NCBI taxonomy): domain Eukaryota; kingdom Metazoa; phylum Platyhelminthes; class Cestoda; order Cyclophyllidea; family Hymenolepididae; genus Rodentolepis; species Rodentolepis nana. Next base: position 131 of record UZAE01001104.1, on the reverse strand, counting down.
AATAGTTTTTGGCGATGAATATGATAGTCTGCGTTTTATTGCTCTCTTTACATTGTAATGAAGTCTACATTATGCGGTAAGGTCTATGTTCGAGAATATTAACAGCAAGGGACTTCAAAAATTATTCCTTG
>UZAE01001103.1:0-15183 GCA_900617975.1 Rodentolepis nana | reverse complement strand
ACAGCAGACTGATGCCTCCGACATAATGAATTTTGCTGGCATCAGGCGAAATCTATAGACGTATTAAACATGTCTTAAGCGGCAGTAGTGTTTTCTGTTACGAGTCTAGTACAATGGAGCTTATTTTGAAAGAGGACCGTACCGTTCTAATGGCGTTAAAGGATTAAAATTACCTATAAAGGGAATATTTATTTATTTATATCAAATGGCAGGCGTCTTGATGGTTATCATTAGCTCTTTAGTTGACTTCAGGCTCCGCAGAGGGGAAGGAACATCAAATTGAAAAAATGTCGAGAAGGGGGGAACCGAAGAGTGTTTCAAAGATGTAAGAGACAAACACAAAGGTAGAACAAAGGTGAGGTGAGTACTGTGAAAATAGTCGAATATGGCATAGAGTGAGATGATAGTAGTTTGAAGTAAGAAGTCAACTGCCAGTTAATTGACTTTTTGCCGTATGAATATACGTTGCCCAGGGTGCACCACGTGGAGGTAAGTCTATCGTACACCCCATAAAGGGAATATAGATATTTTAATAATTCATAATTATATTTCCCAAGACCCCTGTGAAATGACTCAGAGCATTCATTCTGAATATGGTAGGAGTTACTTGGAATTTCTCTTATGAGAAACTCTGTCATCTTTCCGTGTGCTATACCGTTCAAGAAGATTGAATCCGTGTTGCTAAAGCAAAAACATTGCATACACTTCAAAATCGGATGTGGAAGCTTATTTTGTAAGATTTGCAAAACAAGATCTGAAAATATATCGATCATGGTTTATTAATGACGCGTAAAACCTCTTAATGTGTTGAGAATACTGTTCTTGTGAAGGTTGGACTTAACGCAATTAATTATGGTTCTATCAGTAGTCGCTGGCGACGCCTGTGATTTAATAGATTTTACGTTGACATAAAGCCTGTTCTAATCCTATTAAATATCTTTCACATGATTTCTAAGTAAAGGTTATGTTATAAAGGTATTATGAAATAAAACTTTGAGCTTGGTCTATATATGACGAGGTTTCTGCTAATGCTCGTAAATGGATGGATTTCATTCGGTTTACTTTCTTATTTTAAAATCGCAAACATTTGAATTTTTTCAAGAGGCAGATTTCAAACCTCCTATTTTACTTTACAAATTTCCCACTATTATCTACTTATTCTTGATTTTCATAAAAAACTGAAAAATTTTAAAGTATCTCTTTAATAACTTTATTATTTTAAAATGCCTGTAACTGAGGAAGAAATCACGAGGCTTCAGTCAACAATCGACATTTGAGTAGTAATTGGAATTCATCGTCGTCATACCTTTGTTTTCAGTTGATTTAATTGCATTTTCTACGATTGAAGTTAGAGAACTTTTGATTAGGCAAAACAAGTATAATTGCATACCGACGAGTTTGGTAATTAATCCATGTTTCAGACAAGTGTTTATATTTTCTAAGGCACAATTTAATGTATGGCCCGTGGTTATATTGTTCATATGATTAAACACAAAAAATCAGGATTCCAAAGTGCGATATTTTTAATTCTGAAGTTTTCTAATCAATTGCCCCTGATTCAGGACCACTAACAGCGTATAATCATTAAGTTATTGCATTCAACTAAGCGCGTTGCTCTTGAACAATTGGAAATCAGCTAAGCCATCGCGCGAAACAGCAAACCACGTAAATAGAAGTAGTCATTGTGACAATGCGGTCGGTTCGTCCTAAGAATGTGCTCATTGCTCTTAGAGAGCTTCTTTATAGAGATTAGCCTGTTAGTATGAAGTTATCTTAGAAATATTTTTCCAAATCTTACATTCAACTTAGGAGACCCAAATGCGGCAACAAAGTAAATACTGCAAAGAGACAGAGAAGCTCTCTCACTTCTCCAGAATTACAATCACAGCGCTATGTTTAAATGGCAGAATTTGGATTTATGAGCACGAAGATCAGAAAGTGGACATTTGTAGGTCAAACCTAAATGGTCTACTTTCAAAACAAGAGTTTCGGAATTGGTAATTAAGCCAGAACTGCTTATAATTTTGGTAGTGCGATCCAGTAATCTTGAAATACATTCACAAAGAACATATGATGGAGTGATGTTTCCCTTGGTATCAAGTAGTCGAAGTGCATAATTATTCTTAACGCTCATATAATTACATAAAATATCAATAGTTTTTTGATATCAATGAGTGCCTTCGTTGAGGATCTCTTGTTGAGAGGGTAATTGGCTAATCGAGGAGACACTGCCTTTGTTCGATGTTTGGATATGTGTCATTAGAAATTGAATAGTATACCATATGAATACTCAATGAAAGGTAACTTGCACATTCTAAATGCTGAACTTTCTTTTTTGCGAAGTTGAGACCCCACTGGAATGCAATCAAAAAGAAATAGATTTCTTAGGCAAGGTAAAAGCTGAAATTTACCTCTTGGTAAAAAGCATTAGAAAAGGGATTTTAAATGAATATTCTTGTATTTGTACGTTGCTTGAATGGTGATTACACAGCGAAAATAGATGAAAGGAAGGTATAATATTTGTGGTAGAAGAGGAGAAAGATATGGATCAAAAATGGTTTCAAATATTTCTGAAACAAAGTAAGAACAATGTGCAAGAATGCAATTTTCCAACGCAAATCCGAAAGACAAGACAGAGAGCTAGTACTTGAAGATGATCTATTTAATAATTTGCAAATATATTGTATGGAAACACATTAAATGGTTAACAGATTAAATACCCCCCCCCCCTCCCCAAATTACATTGATTGGCGCTTCTTCTTTTAATGACTACTTGGACAGGAAATTAAGTGAATTCGATTGTAATGCAAACTGAAAATTGCGAAGATATTTGGTAAAGTTTAGCAAAATATATTCATATTTTGGGAAAAAATTACAGGTGGACATTTTTATGGCTTCAAATGTACGAAATAACCCATAATATGCTATGAATGCAGGTGTCTTATTGATTGACAGTTGGAAAAAATATGGACATTTTCTCATCCAAACTAATAATCATTACATGAAGAGAGACGAGGTCTATTTATTTCTAGATTCAGGCCAAAACAGCATGATATTTAGCGGAAAAACTACTACTGTAGTAGCTGGAGCAATTGACAGACTGGTGATTACTTTGACAGGTTCTGACTCACGTCACCTTTAAAAGCTTTTGAGAAAAATATACATCTATATTAACCCAGCTTATTACCTAAGATAATTGACTTTACTTCAGTCGCCGGAGTTAGCCCCTCTTCCTTCAGCCAAGTCTCGACGTTTTGGAGATTCCAACCTCAATGACTCAGAGGCGAGGAAAGAGCAGTCACTGCCCAAATGAATACTTAATGAGGGAGAGTGTGTGTGTGTTTCTCGACATACTGGAGCACAAGGTACAAATTTTGGAACCATAATAAATACAATGAATTATTAGTTAGCAGTGACTAAGATTTGTAACTTTAAGGCGTAAACCTAATTGCCTAAATTTGATTTACATCGTGTTGGAAAATACGGCGATTAGTTTTCCACCTAGTTTACAATTCCCATTAATGTGAGGCCTTTCTTCGGTGTTTATAGAAGACCTATCTTTCTCAGACCTCCGACTTACTGTAGTGTAAAAAGAAGGAGAGGCTTCCATCTATCTTCTGCTTTATTTTATCAAAAAATAGGAATCGCAGATAATATCGCCTTGATATTGTTCGCAAAATGGATTTCGCGAGATGTTTCAGGTGATATGAGCATAAAATCGCACTTGACTGCGATGATTTGTGAATGCTTCCTATAATATGTTTTAAATATTTCATTTAATCTACCTTGTTTATCAACTTGATTTAAAGATATGCTATTATTATACCCCACAGTAATGGCCGAACTTTTAAATAATGGAAAGCACCTGACATCGATTCGCAGTTAGTTCAACAAAAGATATAAAGGAGGATTATAGAGGGCGACATTAAGTAATCAAAATAATTTTGGTATCATAATGTTGCAGAATATTTGCTAAATGAGTAATTCATGATCTAAAATTCCAATGTCACCATTCGTCTTCTACATTAAAACAGATTTTTACCTGCTATGTTTAGTGGCTATTATCGGTATTTTTTCATCGAGTTTGAAGTGTTGGAGCACATGTCTCCTTTTAAGCCATAACTCGAATTCCAGAAATTTTTCCGATACTTTCTAAACTGTCTTTTTTGTGATTTGGTAAAAGATCGGTCAATAAAATTCTAGTTGCTTTCATTTATAGGTTTAACCCTTTAATGCCCTTTAGGATCGTAGGAAGTGAAATGCAAAAAAATAAGCCTACAAAGCCAATGAAATTCTTTTTTACTGATGATCTTTTCCTTTATTCGTAAATAGTATCGAAGAGAATGGCAAGCGAGTCATTCATCGTTGTCAATAGTTCTGCCCGGTTCAAACAAATTAACATTAATTTACCAGTCAATTGTTTTTTTTTACTTACTACTAAACGTGCAATGGTTGCACAAAAATTACATAATTTTGTTTTTCCTAGTTTGTTCAGACACATACAAGAGTGGAAATTTGCATGTAACAGAACTAACTCATATTTGGCCTACCTTGGTGGTGAAAAAGCATATTTCATGCAATTTTAATGTATCATTCATCAAATAGTAGATCTACGTGAGAATGGCATTTGATTTAATGCGAATAGCAATAATAAATAAATGAACCTAGGTTGCAAAGTAATTTATTGCATTAAAAAAATTCTATTTTTCTTGATATTAAAGAGAGTATCATTTTCAATTTTATAAGATCAAAATAACGCATTCAGTTCTCAAGTTCAAAGGCGATAAATGAAAGTTTTTTATTGTTATATTTGTTTTTATAAAACAGAAATTAAACAAGGAAATTACATCTTTTGGGAAATAGAAAATCCCTCAGAGAGAGGGAGAGAGGGCAAATTTTAATAAAAAAGCCACTCTTCCGTAAAATTTCCTTCGAATTGTCTCAAGCAGAATGAATCGCCTTGTCAAAATGGATTAGAATGATACTCCTTCCGCTTTAAATTCTCTTCCATGGAAAAGACCCGATTAAAGTTTTTCCAAAGTCTTTTTCCAAAAGGTATTGCAATCTCTAAATGAGGTGGTGAAAATTGCAGTAAAGTAAGACAATTTTAGACCTAGAAAACTTGGACATATCACACAGACATGCCCATGGCTGAGGTCGTTGGGGCACGGACCGTATTTTGGGGGAAACTTTTGCGTCATTTTTTATGGTTTCTGCGCCAAATCTGCCCTAATTTAATGACATTTGTCTCCATGATGACCCAGCCATTTAGAACCTCCGATCGTATTTTGTCGCAAATCTTTGCTGAAAATTTTCGGTTACTGACACCAAATCAATAAAACTTGGATGTGGCGCAAAGGTTAACTAGTTCTCTCTTTGAAGTCTGAGGTCATAGATTCCATGTTCTTCAGTGTCTACCAGAGGAGTGAAATGGCCAATTGCGAGGGTTAAGTCCGACTAAGTATAGGGTGGTAGGATCCATGTTGCTTCACTTACGGGCTTCGAAAGTTACCCCTCAACCCACGATATGGTGTAGAAAATGGTTTACTAAGTAGCTTTTAATATCTTAAATTTTGTGTATTCAAACAGGTTACAATAGAGACGATAATGGTGAGCTGGTGGTCTATTCCATAAAATGGACTTATTTTGTTTTCGTGACTAATTGAAAACACCTTTAATTACTTCCAACCTGGCTTGCTTTCATTGATTTTAGCATAAAGTTTCACTCTTGATTATATATAGTAATATTCACTGGTCAAGTCTAAAAACTGAAGAGTAATCTTTGCCAGTTACTCTTTGACAGATGTCGAGATTCCATGAGTACTTGGCAGTAAAATTTTAAAATCCTATGAGTGACTAAACCATTAGGAAACCTGGGTGAGGAATCTAAAGCATTCAATTGCAGCAAGGCGATAGAAGGCAGTCAAGTTGAAGAAATCTGAATTGGGGAGGGGGGGAGTAATGCATTAATGTAATGAAGTTAGAAGAACAATACTGTTCCATGATTTAGCCTCTACGGACACTGTTTTGAGTTCCAAAATTAGGCGTTTGATAATAGCCTTTAACACTACATTTCCTTTCTACAATTCAACAGAAATGTGTTGGAGATTTAAGCGCAAAGTAAACATGGTGCTTTAGAACAGATAATTGGCGAAATAATCAGATCAAGTTTATGAACGACTTTCAAAAATTGAAGCCTGATTATTGTTCAGTAAATAGCAGAAAATTTAAACACCGTAGGTTCGCTGAGTAACGCATGAGAAACTTTTTGGAGGTTTCAAATAGGCTGATGTTACATAACTATCGATTTAGAGATGACATAATTAATTTGAAGAAAATTATAGAAATAGGCCTATCAAGGATTTGTTGACTATTTAAGCGAAATACTGGGACGAAATACATTTGAGTTGAATCTGGTGTGTATAGCTCCAAGCAATGATGCTTATTGATTCCTTGCCTTAAATTACCTTAAGATAAACTATATCCAAAATTTTGTTTAACAGGGTTTCAGTAAATCAAAAATGAATTTATTTATTAATATTGAATTATTTAAGTACTATAAATATTTGAAGTGAACAGCTAAACATTGCTTGATAAATTTTCTCCAAATGTGTAACCCATGTTTTTTTCTAAATTAAATGGTTCAAAATGAGTAAAGTCCTGTTGTTATTCATATTGTATTTAACAATGTGCATATGAAAATGAATTTTTTTGATCGATATGAGCACCAACTGCTGCATGTTAACGTACTTCAGAGAAACTGATATTTCGTTGAAATTTTTTTTAAATTTTCGAAACATTAGTTCAGAACTCTTGCATTGCTGTTTTAATAGTAATTTAGGTGTAGATCACATGCGAAGATTAATTTCGAGTCTAATTATTATGAATTGAATTTCGTCCTCTAATTCGTATGAGGTTTGAACCAAAATCTTTACAATTATATGAGTAGATTATGCATGTATTTTAGGTAAGAGTTGTTGTACTACTATCTTAATGAATTTCGGATGTTTACTGTCTTATGAAATGAAATCGGTACTTAAATTGAAACAATTGCTGATTAATCAATAAAAATAAAAATAAATTATTTGAAAATCTATGACTAAGGTAGTAAAAGCTGCTGACGGAGTTTTAGGCACAAAACACAAAAAATAATGGTCATATTTTGGTACATCTTTTTGAGTGACGAACTAGAAAATTGTCAACTCCCTAAATTCTGTTTCGCTCTGTCAATTTCGAATTTATAATTTGAAATGTGCGCTTTAAACTTGTTTACTGTATGCAAACTACTGCAGTTAGAACCTGGAATGAAACTATACTTACCAAAAGGACTAAAACCTAAAATTACTTAATTTTAACTGCGATACAAATAATAAGGAAAAAATAATTTATGTTCGCATGCTGATGAATATCGCTTTGGATCATTTTGTCCATTCAATGCTTGGAGTCACAAATGAATTACGTCGAAAAGGCTGACAATTACGTCCATTTTAAAACTCATTTTTCTGCGACAGGTCTAGTGAACTTGAATATGACCAGCAATGCATGCAAAGAATTAAGTAATGCAGGAAAACTACTCATTTAGAAAGATTTGTACAGTTTGAACCCAAAATCCCGTTGAAGTAAGACTTTCCTACCCCATAAATTCTCTCTCAGGTTCTTTTTGCGATTCTCTGAATTTTTCCCCATATTAGAGGACGCTTTTAATCGACTTCAATCGTTTATTGCAGCTAAAAGTATTCGGAACATAATGCTAAGAAGTATGTTACCTATAATGATAAAAGAGCATTTAAAATGATGTACTTTTAGGCTGAGTAGCATACAGCAATCAATGACTTTTCGTTGAAATTTCAATCTAAACGATAGTTCACTACTAAAGCCTTAATAACTCTAATATAAGCTATATTTTTTGTTGATATCAAATGGCCAGCCTTTTGATGGTTATCGTTTGGGCTTCACAAAAGGGAGGAACATCAAAGTCACACAAAGTGCGGAGGAGGAAGAGAAGAGTGATTCATATATGCAAAGGAAATAGACATGAAGGTGGAGAAAAGGGTGAGGTGAGTATTGTTGACCTGATCAAATAAGACATGGAGTCTGGTCATATTAGTTTGAAATCAACTGCCGAATTATAGACTTTCTTGGTGTATGAGCATACGTTGCCCAGGGTGTACCACGTGGAGATAAGCCTATCCCCCCCCCCCACCCCAATATATGCAATATAGATAGCTATATTTTTCCACTCAAATTTTGCCGTTTATTAATGTTGGATTCTTATCTAATGCTAATATGAAGCGTTTTGAATATGCTTGATTCTAGGTGGTTCACAAGAACCTTAAACGTGTACCCATTTCCCGACTATTGAACCACCCTCAATTCTTTATAATGGATTACCCCCTCTTACTGACTTGTTAATCATTTACAGAATTCAAAGCCCATTTAGACATTTGCTGCCTGTTTTGCAACTGAGCTATCTAGAGTGGAGGAACTTGATTAAATCGCGTGATTCCCTTTCGAGTTCAAGCTAATACCGTTCATGGTCGTCTAAGCGATATATTTCAACTTACCTTCGTTACATTCCTATCTCTCCAGAGAAGTAAATTTTGGTAAAAATAGCTAGACGGGTAAATTTAGAAGCCTTACTTAATATAAATATTTAATAACTCCCTAAATGTATCTTTTATGATGGTTAAAATCTCCAACATTTATCAAAAAATCAAATTAAATCCGCTTTTCTAAATGGTGGACTAAATAAGGCTGCTTAATTACCTAAACTGATTAACAGTAGCATGACTTTCGAACGTTAACTACTACAGAAAATACACGCTCGTTAACTAATAGAAACCGACTTTTTAGACTGTAGGAATTTACATAGTCTGCGCAACCCCTTTTGTCAATTTAGATTCGGCATAAATGTGGTTAATTTGCTTAAACTGCCTAACATCAGCCCCTCCTATAAGTCGCATTATAATGGAACAGTCTATGAGAATTACAATATATATATACATATATATATATATACTTAGATACGTCCTGGTCATTTTTATATGCAAATTATAATATTCATAAAGTTTAAACGCCATTGTAGCAAATGGAAGACTTTAGCGGTTCTATCAAATAACTTAATTTCAAATTAAAGTATGTAAATTGGGTTTTGGATATAAATAACTGCGTAGAAAATGTACCGACTTTTAACGATTCCAAGTTTTCAATTTGCGAGTGCTTTAAATTCCTACCAAGACCATTTAACCCTCACCGTAATGCTGCTTCATTTCTGACAGAGCGTGAGTATTACGCGGGAATGCCCATAGGAGGGTCAAATCTTATGCAAGATTGAATCCTCAATGCCTAAGCTATTTAACTATGGCGGAATGAATGAAAGTAACGATGTAGTGTACAATTAAAACCTAAACAATAGGTAAAATATGAAGGACGCTTGTGTCAATTTGAGCACAGCAATGATAAACGAAAACACCCTTTTAAAATATTCACTCCCTGAAATGCTTGTGCAGTTTTAATCATCTTTCTTCAAAATAAATAAATTGAACATTTATGCATCACATACTAATTAGCACAAATCAAGCTCTCTTAGTTTTTCTGATGAACTGGTCCTGACTAGGATTTCCGGCCAAAGGTGCTTCTCAGCCCATTTTATTTAGTGTCAAAAGAAAGGCGATCAACCAATGTGACTATGTCAATAGCTTATTTTGTACAAATCAACCTCTCTCAAGCTGGGGTGCGCAATAGACTTACTTCCACGTGGTGCACCCTGGGCAACGTATACTCATACGGCAAAAAAGTCTATTGATCGCCAGTTGACTTCTGACTTCAAACTACCATCACCCCACGGTATGTCATATTCGACCCCTTCCAAAGTACTCATCTTACCTTTTTATGCCTTTGTATCTGTCTGTCTGCCTCTTTTACAACTATGAACCACTCTTCTGTTCCCCCTCTCGACTTTTGTCACTTTGGTTTTCCTTCTCCTCTCTATGAAGCCCCGAAATCAGCTCCAGAGCTAATGATAACTATCAAAACGCCTGCTATTTGATTTAAATAAATAAATACCTCTCTCAAACTTTGAAATGAGATCTATATCACTATCCTATTTTTAATGCTTATGCCCCGTCAAGCAATGTAATGTGGACTAATTAAAATTTTCTGAACATAACGCATTAATTCCCATAAAATTATACAGTGCCAATTATTGTTCGCTACCCTCCAAAAAAGTGAAATTAATCCCAACTCTGGAGTTGGGAAATTATAAACTTATTTCCCATGGAGAATGCTAAACCCCCTCGTACTCGAACTACGCCTTAGGCTTGAGTATTAATTTAGGGATTTTTGATTAAATAGACCAAAAGTGATTTTTTTGTCTGAAACTTCATATTTTTCAATTAATTTAAATAATACTGAGGCATATATCTGCGCAATTTATACGCCGCAGTGATGCTTAAAGGAAATTATCAAAGAACAGAAACACGCCGTAACTATGGCATTAGAGGGAAAAACTCCCAGTTTGCAATATCTTCCCTTCAAATTTGAAATTCTCATATATTGGAAGCAACCGCGGATAATTTTACGTAACTCTACTGTAAGAGGCGGAGAGAGAACTTTCATAACGTTTTGATGCCAGCAATACGCAACTGGCTAAAGTTATTTCCTGCTTTTACTGGTCAACCACCGTAACGCCCATATTTCTCCTCTCTTGTAGTTTTGGGTCGAGAAAAAGGTGGCGGGGAAGGGGGGAGGGGGAAGGTAAGATAAATAGAAGTGGGGGTAGAAATGATGGCAGAGTTTATCAAATGACTCAACAGTGGGAAATAATTGCAGATTAGGCCCTTCTTTGTGGACAGACGCAAACAAACCAATAATTGGTGTTGAGTTCAGAACGTAAAATCCCAAGCTGAAAGCTGTCACCTTAATGGTGCCACATGCTCGCCTGCTGCCTTAATTATATCCCGTTGGCATAAAATGCAGTTAATCGGCAGCACACATTTTACTAGCTGCAAATGAAAGCATTTGCACACAGAGTATTATTTTATTCTGAGAATATGAAGAGACTTATTCAATGTGATGGAAACTAATTGAAATTTATTTAATTTATAGAAATCTACTTACTCCGATTCACCATATAACCAATTGAGGTGGGGATAATTGAAAAGATATGTATTGAGACTCACTAAGGTAGCATTTCATGAACTGTTCTAGTTTGGCCATGAATGAGTGTTGTTAACTCCATGCTTACTGTGCTATAAGTTAATCGAAAATTCGAAAAATTCTGACCTGCTCTTATTAATTGTTTTAAGATGGCATTTAGGTCCATATTCTCACACCCACAGCGGAAAGAAAGATAGAAAATTAACGCCTCGTTTCCTAAGACTTCTTACTCACTATAATCTTCAGGATATTTCAAGTGTCATTTCAAATTGTATCCGGAAAATTGGCCTGCTTCCGGTCTTTGATTTCTGACATTCGGCTTCCAGGGCAGTGGCTCTCGTCAAAGATATTCATTCCAGCAACCCCATTAACACTTCCTCCTTCTCATTTAGTCTCACTCACACTGGAATTCATGACTCTGTTCAGTTATAAATTCCTTACTCTCCTAATTATTACGGCGAGAAGAAAGTTTATCCTAATTCTGTTTGCCTTGAATTATATGAATGGGAGGTCGTATTCATTAAAGTTAACTTAAATTACATTTGATATTTGCTTTAAGCTTCAATTTATTAGCTGAAAACTGTCCACTGTAAATGGGTAAGTGTGATACGTAGCTATAAGTATTAAGCCTAGGAGATGAAAATAACAAGGAAAATCGAAGGCATATATTTCGAAATTGAATTCTTTTGATCGTGGTCTGCTAATGTCCACAATGCCTTGAGGCCTTTAAGTTCAGCTTTTCAAAGATAATTATAGCCTAATTGAACTGGATTACAAATATTTTTAACTCGAACCCCGCAAAACAAGTCCTTTTATGACAGAAAATGGCTCCGATTTGAAGTAGACATCATTCAGTTATTTTCAACTTTCTGTTTCCTCTTAGAACTCAAGACGTTCACTTTCTCCTTACTCAAAGGTATTTTTACTCGTCCTTGCACAGACTGACCCAAGTACGCAAATCAGCTTATCAAAAATCAAAGAAGGTTTTAGACAATGAAAATATTGGAATACAAATAATTTCCCTTGCAAACCCATTTTCAACAGAGTAGGTGAATAAATTCTATTTTCAATTTGGCTCTATTTTCCATTGGCTGCCACTTCAAACATTCCTGGTATTCATTTCAATAACTTCTTTTTAATCACCTAATTAATTAATTAATTAGAGACCCGGAAAAAATATTTCACTTTTATTTTGAAACAACGTTTTGAGAATGAATATGAAGAGAATTTTCTGAAGGGTTAGGAGACTGTCAAAATGTGGATATAGATTAGGATCCGCCAAGGTAGTAATTATGTCACAGATATGTTCGTCATGACCCTCCTTTCAAAATGTCCAACATGCCATTTATGGGGCTTGGTCCTGTCATCGAGGTTCTGGTTACAGGCGCCAGATTCTCTTTCTAAATGAAATATACTTTAAAATATAGTATATAAGTGGACAAAATTTTAAATCTAGCAGAGAAAGTAGGCAGTTTTAAAAGCCGTAAAAGGAAATTTCCCATAATCTTTACTTTTTATCTTTTTATATAACCTCAAAAGTTTCTGAAAATTTCATTAAATGAAAAAAGTAATATCGTGTTGTTCTCAAAGCCAATTAAGTGTACTCACTTCAACTTAATTCCATAGAGACAAGAGCTTTCAAAGTAAACGCAATAATTGTTGTAGGGTTAAAACATTTTTAAAGCAGAGTCAATGTCAAAGAGCATTTTATGGCTCACTTTCCGAACAACTACCCAGACCTTTAAAAATAGCCTTGAAGTGGGCGAACTCTCCGTAATTTCTTTTAAGAAAGTCCTAAATTTGCACTTGAAATCACAGTTAATCGAATGACCAGGTTCAGATGATCATTCCTAATGATTTCCATTTAGGCATCACTGGGCTCAATAGAGGAAAAGCAAATTTTTGTTTAATTGTTGGCCAACACTTTTTTATTCGTTACTAAGTTGCCAAGTTAGAGAATGGAAACCGATTGGTAACAATTAAAATCTTTTCCAAGTGCATATTTAAATGGATAAGAAAAATAATTCCTTAATTTTTACTGCTAAAACTTGAAATAGAAAACATATTAATCCTTCTCCTATTCGCCAAAAAAGGTGCTATTTTAAAGGCATGAGGTGATTCAAAAGCTCATTAATTACAAAAGTACTCATTGTCAAGATTTGCCGACTTTGAATAAGACCACCAGGAACTAGAATTTGAAGAGGGTTAAAATCTTTGAGATAATTAATGGCAATAATTTTCCAAACCGCATACCTTTTATTTATGTCCCATGGGCTGCCACTTCAACCTCATGAAAAAGAGGGCGAAAAAGTGATGGAGCGATGAATGTTAAAAGTGCATTCTTTACGTATTTATTGTCGCAAATCTAAGCTCACAGAAATGCACTTGTTACCTTAATTCATTAATTTAAGCCTTGTTTAATAAGTCAACAATATTTAAATGGGATTAAAATATTTATTTATTTATTTCAAATGGAAGGCGTTATGATAGGTATCATTAGCCCTTTAGTTGACTTCGGGCTTCACAGAAAGGAAGATGAACATCCAAGTGGTAAAAAGTCGAGAGGGGGACAGAACAATGATTCACAGACGTAAAAGAGACAGACAGACACAAAGGTAGAAAAAAAGGTGGGGTGAATACTGTGGAATTATTCGAATATGAAATGCAATGGGGTCATGGTAGTTTGAAGTCAGAAGTCAACGTATGAGTATACGTTGCCCAGGAAGCACCACGTGGAGGTAAGTCTATCACACACCCCGGGATTAAAATATGGTTAATTGAAATTTACACGGGACTAGTTCTGCATTGTTCACCGGCTAAAATGTGTTAAGGGCATATGATGAATTCTGTGCTCAATTGAAGATGACAGGAGGTCCATTGATTCCTATTGAGAAGGGAGATTTAATTCACAATCTACTTTATCATCCCAAGCAAAGTCTTATGAAGAGAATATTAGATTCCTACAGCACGCTACGACACTTGTTCTAAAATATTGATTAGATTTCGAAAATTGAAAGTCTACAAAATTTCTGCTTTTATTAAAAAGAATGGGTTTTTTGCTTATTTTGTGTTGATTTTATATATTCCTAAAGCAAAAAAGGAAATGTGATTTCTGGTTTTTCGAGGAGATTGGCATAACAAAACCGCCGGTATTGCATTTATCTGACCGGATGCAAAAATTTGCTGAAATTTAATTCATGTGTTACGCGGTGTTGCAGACGCGTATGGCCAAATTTTTTAACAAAACATTTATGCATGAAAAAGCCGAGTTGATACATTGTAAATAAGTTCGAAATTATTCCGATTTTATGACTAATACAACAATTCTAACTAGTATTCTTAAGCAAATAGCATGACGTCTTCTTCAGCATTATCAATGTCCTCTGTTATGATATGCCCAAAAGTTAAAACGGTCTCATTGGCTGAGTTAGAGCATAGTTTGTTAAACCTTGAGTAAGCATTTCTCAAAAGTTGTAGGAGGATAATTGCAGTTAAAGGGGGTACGACAACCCTAGATATTGTTGAAGACCACCATTCTGTTCAACTCTCCTAGATTTGCCTCTTCAATTCATGCAATATTTTCTTCCTTCTTCGAGGTGAGGGATAGACTTACTTCCACGTGATACACACCGGGCAGTGTATACTCATACGACAAAGAGGTCTATGAATAGTCAGTTGACTTCTGACTTCAAGCTACCATCACCCCACTCTATGTCATATTCGACCCCTTTCACAGTACTCATCTAACATTTTCTCTGCCTTTGTGTCTGCCTGTCTCTTTTACATCTGTGAAGCATTATTCTGTCCCCCCTCTTGACATTTTGCTGCTTTGATGTTCCTCCTCCTCTCTGTGAAGCCCGAAGTCAGTTAAACAGCTAATGATAACAATTGAATCGCCTGCCATTTAAAATAAACTACTGATTAAAGTTACTATTCAAAATGTTCTTTAGTTTAGTGGGGTAATTGCAAATTCATTGACAATATTTTCAGAAGTTGTAGCTCCATAGGTGAACATCAAGATCAGCA
>UZAE01001102.1:0-15186 GCA_900617975.1 Rodentolepis nana | reverse complement strand
AATATCACAAAGCCTGCCATTTGAAATAAATAAATAAATAGAAGATTTCAACCGCCACCATGAAGCTGGAACCCAATGAAGACCTTCGCAAACATATACCCTTAAAAGTGTTGTAGAGGTGTTCTTCTCAGATAAGTGGTCCGTGATAATAGTCACCTGACAAAGACGAAGAAACTTCTGAACGAATTGACACGACCTGCATAAGCACAAACAATTGAATCTTGTCCGATTGGAGAAAATTTTACTATGCGAAAAGCAGGAGATGGTAGATAAGAGACGAGTTGAATTGAATAGAGTGCAAATGATACTAATCGAGTCAAAAAAACTTAATTTGTCCAAATTATCATGGTTTTTGGATGCGTTCACCCTCTTCGCCGAAGGTGATGTCTCTTGTATTTTTTCAGAGATGATTAGGTTGAATTTAGGTGTCAACATGGAATTTTTGACCACTCTAAGAGTTATTGTTGTTGTAGGCCTGGTTAATTAATGAGGATTGGTAATAATAGGCCAAGTAGGTAACGGCAGCATGACTCGGCCGACCAATGCCAAAATTGACTGTGAAACCAATAATGTCTGTGAATCAATTTGAAGCCCGCACACTAGCCCCACTGTGGCCTCAGATACAGAATTTCATTCCCTCAACCGACTCCATTACTTTTGGTTCGAATACTTAAAAGGAATTTAGTAATATAACTTTTGCTCAACGTGTGTCTTCGAAGCGGTTAATTGCTCCTTAAGATTATCAACAAGCGAAGTTGACACTATCGATTATATACCTTTCTCACAGAGTGCAGTTTTTTATTGTTCCAAGTTTATAACGGTTATTTGCACTGTCCACCCCCCCCCCCCCCCCCAGTTTAGGACTTTTTAAATGATAGTTAAGCCGTTAAGTTTACTACTTAGTCAACTCTCCAATAACACGCAAAGTTCAGTTAAAATCGGCTCAAATGAACGTCGTAAGAGGGAAATATAGACAAATGAATGCCTTTCAGGCAGACTAATTAAGGTTGTTAATGGTGAGATGAGGGGAGAGGAAAAACAAAGTTTCCTGACCTTTCCGTTAGACGCGAAATTGGACGGCTTTTAAAAGGAAAGTGATGTGGAGGCGGCCTGTCAACGGAATTTGAAATGTAGGTGAAAAGCCTGTGAGTAATATCGCGCAGAAAATACTTCAAGCGGAGGTTCGGAGCGGTCCCCTGTCTCTCTCTACAGCCAGTTGTATCTCTGAAGTGGACTGAAAAAGCACGACACAGTTAGCATGACCATTTGTCGGCACACTCATTTTTTCGCCATTTTAAAAAAGTGCACTCAGTATTCTTCAGCACTTCGCTTGAAAAAAAGTTTTGACAAATTTACCTGTGTGAAGCTCTCTACTGTGGCGTCTAGACGAAACTCGGCCGGCAGGACTTTAATAAATTAGTAGTAATAAAAGACCGCTAAATTTATGGCTTTTTCAACATATCGGAGGGACAGGTAGGTATTCCCCAGGGGGGGGGGAGACAATTTGTGCACCCTCTCAAACACAAGTAAATGGATGACTCACCTACCTCCCCTCCGGTGAAAGCTTGCGGCAGCAAATCTCGATTTGATAAAATTATTAACGAAGTGCCTTGCGTTCTTCAAAATCGATACGAACTGTTTCGGCGAGCGGTCAAGTTTGGGTTGTGTTTTGGTACACAGCTTCGTTCAAATGTTACGAACTTAATGAACCCAGCGCCAAGACCAAAAGATATCGGTTATCTTGTTTCTCATTTTCTTTACCCGGTAATACCAGGGCTATTTATCATATAAATCCACTTTGTAATGAAATTTTTAGATTGATTATTAGCATTTTAAGGGGCTCCTATCGTAACAATGACCATGTTGGAAATTTAAGTCCATCCCAAATTAATACTAGGAAGCTTTTAAGCTGAGAGTTGAATAATCTCTAAAATTGAGAGGAATGTGAAACTCGTGATCCCGTGAAAGAGAAGATGGGTTCTGAGCTAATCTCCACACCAATGTTTTTGGGGTTAAGAAAGACTAGAAAAGCTGCTGATTTAATTTTTTTTATTTTCTAAACCACGATTCTCCAACCTCGTTCCATAAATTCAAATTTTATATTAAAATTATTGATCTCCTTGACAGGGACATAAATGATTCTCTCCTCTTCATCAAATAAGAAAAAAATAATAATAATTTCAAGAAACGAAAAAAAATGGTTTCGATTTAAGTGAGTAATTAAAATACCATAAATGTATCGAATTTCAATGACTAAGTGCGTTAAATATCTAGATTGAATCAAATCTAATATTGAATAAGGGCCGTTAGAACGACAAGGGTAAGGAAAATCTAATGACAAGTGAATTCCTCTGCCCATAGGTTGGTTGTCACGCGATTTATGTAAAAGTGGATGGGAGTGAAATCGTCTGATGAAAGGAAAGTTGTCTGAAAATCAATTGATTTGGTGATCCTGGAGCCTAAATGCGATTGATCTCCCTCAGTCTTACTATCTCCAATCCCTCTTGAAGCAAGCTAATTTCTCCTTCCTACGTATCTAAGTGCTCCCGTGATCAGTTTTGAAATCGCTTTGGCTTTGCCATGAGCATTATTTGCAGAGCATTATTTTTTTTTATTATAGAACAATCAAGCTTCATTTTGGTTAACAGAACGATTTTTTGCCTTTCATTTCGCATCGAGCTCAGCCTGAATCGGCGCCTTTACAGTCTCATTTAACGCACTTTGTCTAATGAATGTGCGTAGAGAGAGAGGGAGTGAGAGAAAGTGAACTAGAAAAGTCTATCTTAATAGTACTTTTTACGAATATTAAGGATAGGTAAGTGCTGATGTTACTTTCAGTTTAATTCGATTAAACCAATCTAATTGATGCTAAGACTCAATTGTGTTGATTACAATATTACCTTAACATTATAATTGCAGTACTAAGTTTGTTCAGGATTGAAGCATGTTTTGAGAAATCATTCACCGTATAACTTGGTTTCTATGCCATTAATTTATAAACAGGACTGATTCACAAAGTAACCGCATTAGCGAACGCTTTGAACGAATTTATTCAGCTCCCTGTTTATTTCAAACCTCACTTACTTTCGGAAACATCTAATTGCCCTTCTTCTAAGTGTAAATGAAAAAGAACTTCGAGAATTTCGTGATTACCCCCAAGCCTAGAATTCTATTCATGGTAGAGCTTTGTTATTATCATTCAAATTTCGAGTTAGGCTGTTAAAGAGACCTTTATACTAGATTTTGGTGGTCATGACATTCACTAATCTTACTCATCTCGCCCTTAATGGAAAGGCACGCATAAAGCACGCACCAATGCCACCCTACATTACCATGGTACCGACCGACAAAATGACTCACTTTAATGTGTGTAGTTGTACCTAGTAAGCTGGCCGCTTCATGCACAAAGGCTTTCATGCCACATGCACTTACGCTTGTGAGAATTTAGCTTATGCAGAGATAAGCAAAATAATCGATTGAATTAGCTTGTTTGATAAAAATTGTCAGTTAATTTGAATTAAAGGACGGATGTGTGGTTTTCGTTAATGTAACTATTGGGGATTAAATTGACAAATTGTTAGAGCTAGATTTGAAAGTAAATCACATTCTGCATTTTTGCTTGTCATTTTGAAGATGGAAATGCCTCATGCATAGCAAAAGAATACTGTTAGATTTGGTAATGGGCGAAATTCGCTGTGCGTGAATATATTAAGCATAACTGGTAGTTAATCTTTCGCCAAAATCAGAGCAGTTTGGCGGCGAAGTAGACGGGACGAGAAGAGAGCAGGCCTATAACTTTATGATAATCACGATCATATCGTGCCGAAATGCGGCCAATTAAATATTTGCTAACTGTTATCACTTTAATGTACAACTCCCTTAAACTTAACACCCTTGCGAAAAATATCTGTTAAATAATGAAACAAAGCCAACTAGAGAACGGTTTAAGTAAGATTTCGAATAAGAAAACGACCCTACACTGCTAAATTTTCCACCAACGCCAGCACTATAAGGATCACTTCAGTAATGAAATGTTCTGTGGTTTTGACGATTGGGGACTTCTAATCGATCGATTTCGACGACTATTTTATGGATAGTCCCAACGTAGGCAACTGAGCAAAGCACAGGTGATTTAGCCCTACTTTTGACCAAAGTGCGCGCCGATTGGTGTGCGCACATGTCTCCCATAAATGGATGCAGGCCGCACTGCGTGTCTAGGTATGCATGCAAGCTACCAGTCTTAAGACGAGACCAGATGTTTAGTCATTCGTTGCAACCTAATTGGTTCAGAGCTAACCAATTGAAATAGAATGGACGGCAGTGATGACTGTTCTGCCCTAAAGCGCATATTTTTGCGCTATCGAGAGGCGGTGGGCTTGTCGCTTTTTTTCTAGCGTTCTATTCTCTCTCAAGCTTTTATTGTGTGGATGATAAGGGAAAGTCTCAGCATATGGTAGCCCAAGGATTGTTATCCTCTAAGGATTTTCTTGATTCCAAAATGGAGACTACGCAGTCTCTGCATGCCCAAAATGATCAACCTTCATCCTATCGATTACATTTGAGGAATGAAGGTGGCAGACAACCAACAATGCCTGCTGTCCCTACCCTAGTACTTGAAAACCTCTCATCTTTTCTACAAAACTGCTGCGAAAATGCTCAATCATCCCAGCAAAATCAGCAAAACCCCAATCAATTCCATTATGCACACCAACAACCACAACAAAATTCCATCACCTCAAAGTCCCAAATTGAATGGGTATACTCGCAGCACAACGCGAATGCTGGTCGAGCGCCAGAATTGTTACGGATGAAGGCGAGGGAATTGATTCAACAAGAAAAGTGTGATGCAAATTTCGCATATTGTGTTGATCAGCCTTCCCAACTTGTTCGTATTGAATGCCATAAAACCGGTTGCAAATGTGTACTTAAACAGGAACCTGCTTTAGCTTTGAAAATTGTCTGTGGAGTTAGTTTGGTCCGGGGATGTTGGACAAATCTTCAAACTTCCAATTCGCATTCCGCTAAATGGAATTCCATTTCCTCTGCTTTTGAACGCCTTCAACCTAATCGGCCTTCCCAATGTCAATCCTCCTATGACCAATCCTCTTCTTCATCTCCCTCTCATGACCAAATCCCGCTCATTTTTACCTCATGTTCTCCATTCTGGTTCGAAATTTTGAAGCAGCGAAATGACACCTTTCAGAGATCGGATATTCTTTCATGGAATTCTGGTAAAGCCCTCTGGAAAGCCCGACCCTCCATGTTCCTCCTTCGAAAACAGACAAAATGCATCCTATCTGTTTCTATGAATGGTTCCCGAGGTCCTGTGACACTTGATCTCGATAATGTTGTCCACTTACATCCCGGAACCGTTCTCCGATTATTGGATTGTAAAAACTGTCGATTGGTGTCGAAATCTAGCTCTCAATTCCCATCTACTGCATCCCTGCTTCAATGTGAAGTTGTTGGAAGTAAATCTCTTGCAAAATATGCCTCTCTTGCTAACAATCTTACCCCTGATGACGCCCTCTATTGGTTTGCTAGCGGTTCTCGTCTTGTTTATCTCCCTCTTGACGATAAAAGCGTCTCCTTTTATCCCATTGCTACTCCCCCACCAAATTCTCGGGATAATAAAAACACCGGTTGGGCATATTCAGGCGCTCATTCCGTTCTAACTCTCTTGTCATACTTCCCTTTACCTTTAACTGTCCGGCCAGTAATGGACCATAGTCTAGCAAATTGGCTAACTTCCACTTCTTCAGTGAAGGATGGCAATGCAGGTCTACATCTGACATCCTGCTACCATGGGGATCTTGTCTTTCTTGAACCGATTGCAGACTGTGGCCCCAATAATAACAATAATGGTTCGACTGGCAATTCGCGTTTCTTTGTGGTCACCGCGGAGATGCTATCCCAACATCGGTTCGTTCTTGCTACCTCTCAGTCCTCCCAGTACTATGCGAGAGAGCTGAAAACTCATGCTTCAAGAGTTGCTCATTTTCTGGCTGCTTTCCATCCCGCTTGTGGCTTGAATTATCTCTTGAAGTATCTTGAGGATGTTACTCATTGTTCATCAGTTGGACCTTCTCATAAACTTCTAACAGAAACTCTGGGTCCATTAGGGGGAGAGAGCACGACTGCATCTCACACCGCTGTTGCAAGCATTGCAGCTTCAAACCTTCTTCACTTAGAAGCTGATGAAAGGAGTAAATCCCCTGATTTGCATGCTCTCTATGATGACTTGGATGATATCTACCAGTATGTTCGAACTGGCCGTCTTCCATCTAAGCAAAGAGGGCTCACTCCGTCCTCTGGAATGCTTAGAAGCTGTTCTGCAACTCCTGGACCTGTTCAACGAACGAGAAGTCGTCAGGAATATACTATTCCTTATGTCTACTTCCCTGATACGAGCTTTACTTCGAATAATGTTACATCGAACAGCAATAATACGACCTCCCATTCCATTCAACCTCCGCCAACGCCACGTAGGCATATGGTGGCTACTCCGACTCACGCGTATGCCTTTATGAAGAATTCTGGAAATTATGTCCTAAAGTCGGATATCCCCTCACCTCTTCCTTTTGCGTCTCCTAGTCGCAGACAAGCATACGCAGATTATACTCGATTTCGATCAGTTGAACAGCAGCAAACTAATCAATCACAACCGCAGCAACAGACATTCTGTAGTCAACCGCCACCCTCCTATTCAATTCTCAACTTTGCAGCAATGAACGAGCGGATCAACAGCTCTCCGGACACTGGACTAGGTGGTGATAGCGGTCAGAGTGGGCAGAGTCTACTCGTTCCCACAGCAACCACATCGATTGTTCGCTCCTCATGCCATCAGCTCATCAATTTCTGTGAGAATGGCGTTACTTCTAGCGGAGGTGGCGAGAATGAAACGAAGTCCCCGCAGCTCATTTATCCCAATCTTCGTAAGCTCATGGTGAACCTAAACAAACGTGTCCTATAACTTGTCGGCCTTCTTTCTCTCTCCTTGTGTATAGCTCACGATGTCCCTGTACTTAAGTACTTCCAAAAACCTTGACCCTCCCTCCCTCTCTCTCTCCCTCTCAGCCTGACTACCACCATCCTTTCCTTTTTTGCGCGCCAAAACTCTCCTCCCCCTTTTTTACTGTTTTATCATACTGCTGATTTTTTTGTGTCTGTGTGGCTTCAGAAGCTAAGTCGTGTCCTGTAATTAAACAATTATATTCATATTTGCTGAAGTTGCCTGCTTTCTAATTGATGCAATTTGGTGGTTGTTTTTGGTAAGTTGAATATTCTCTAAGTTGTTATTGTCCAAAGAAATAGGGTATTTCGTTTAGACTTTTTCTTCAGTTAACCGCTTCTAGGAGGTATTTTGGTCTATATCACAATGAATTTCGATGTCAGAGCATTTATTTTTATGGCAGTGAATTGCACTGACGATTTCGGTTGCTGGTTCCCTTTTCCTACATCAATCTTATCTTCTCTGGCCAACTATTCAAGCGGCTTCAGAAGCTGAGGGTTAAGCTCTCCTGTGAACTATTTGCGGGTCTATTGTTATATGGTACCTCGACTTTCGCGTTGACTCAATGAGGTTAAAACTTAATTGGAAGCCTGTGCAATTGTTGGTGGTGAGCGTTCACACACCATGGAACAGTAAGATGTTATAAAACATGCTACTTATTTCAGTGGACTTTTTTAAAGCTATGGAGTCGCGAAGCACGAATTTGGAGTTTGTTTTTTGGTTGTTCGTTATTGAGTTCATAATCGGTATTATCTGTATGGCTTCAACAAATGTGTTGGCTATTCAAGTTTTCCACTGTGCCAATTGAATTTGCTCATCTGTATTATATTGTCAAGGCATCATCTTAACCAATTGTGTGCTGTAGACTTCGTAGAACCAATGAATATATTCTACTGTTCCACGCAGTTTCAAATCGATGTGACTAGATGTGAAAGAAGGTATTCTAGGGTTTGAAAGCCCAGTCATTTGTTTACTTGAAAGTACTTTTCATTTACAGACGTTTTTATCTGCATTTCATGTATTGTACCTACTTCCTAAATCGAGAAACATGTTTCTGAGACGTCTGGACTTCGGGCTTGGTCATCTTTCAACTTTTTTTACTAACTAGAGCTATCGATTGATGATCTTTTTCCTTTTTTTATAAAAGTTTGATATCCATCGGTAAATTGGGAACATTTTAAATCCTATTGACTAACCCTTCAGTCACAATACCGCGAGAAGGAAGAAGAGATCGATATTTGTGATGATGATGATCGGAAATCCGGCAAATTTGCTCCTGGTTTACAACTAAACACTTGAATATTTGATGGTTGGAACCGAAACCACTCGTCGTTACTGTTAATCTGTTTGATAAAGACATTCAGAATTCTGGGGGTCATATTCTATAGATTAGATGATATCACAACCTTTCAAAAATCTCTTAACTTTTAATGTGCCAATTGTGTGGCCATTTAATTTGAAAATCAGTTTACTTTATTGCATTCTGGCACAGTTTGGTCTATAGGGTTCAAAAAATTCAATTCCCAATATGATCTTCTATTGAAACTCTCAATTTGTCAATGCTGAGGATGACATTCCGATTTATCATATTTTAAATAACAGAAAATTGTAACTAATGCATGCTACTACTTTAAGTGGTATTAGTCTTTAAACTATAGTGCATTATTATTTAAGCTAAAGACTTGTATATCACTAGGTTGCGTTACTAGGACTATTATACTCCACCCGATTGATTTGTTAATGGGAATAGAAGGCTGTTGGCATAATAGAGAATAGAAATCGGTTGTACTCATGCATAATTTAGCCAAATCGGCGGTGTTTACGCATCATTGGGCATCGTCGTCACCACCACCACCACAAGTTTTGTATACACATTTTGGTTGAGGTCTGTCGTGCCAGTTTCGTCTGTTTGTGTGACAAAGTTTAGGTTAATTTAGCGTCACACAATGTGTCATGGGATTCGCACAAGTTGAAATTGCATTAATGAGGGTATAATGTGAATTTGACAGTAGGAGATAAAGTGATTTAAAGCTTACAAATAAGATTAGCTTTGGTCGTTGAAAACGATGCCAAGACTTACTCAACAATAGTCTCAAATCTACAGGGAATATTTACATAAACCTCATGCGCAGTATGAAGATTAACTTGGGGAGAAGAGAGTGAAGTACGCAATTTCAGAACTGACGTAATATTGTGCTGCCATTTATTATACTAACTCTCAATAAGGCAACCATATTTGGAACACAACTACACACGATTAAGAAAAAGTTCAAGACAAATAATAAAGAGGATGATGGAGGGGGGGGGGGGGGGGGTGGAAGGGGGAGTCCAGGAGATACAGAGGGAAAATTCATGGTTATAAAGAGTCGCATTCTACATGCGTCTTCCCATGCGCACCAGATGAAAGCACCTTCCAACCTTCATTGTTAGACTGAAAGCGTGTTTTGATGTTTATCTAGTTGGGAAATTAGAATTCATTTGTATTGTCCATGTCAATTACTGCGCATGAATTGGCTAAATGTTTTTATCAGTATTAACGTAGGATTATTGGACTAGGGCCAGTTTACAGCCAAGTATAGATTGTCATTAAAAATATCTATTGTCCACCTCTGTACCCTTCTAGTCACCTCTACCAACGCCTTCTGTGTTCGTGAGAAATTGCGAGTTTAGCGGTATCGGTCATGGAAGAGCGAGTTCCAGTTCCTGGTTAGTACTTATTCTAACTCCTTAAGAAATTGGAAATCAAATCTGTTTTAAGTCATGTCCTAATCCGTTTATCTTCAAAGTTAGCACGCAGCCAATCATCCATGCAGAGTGAATTTCAATGAGAGGTTTGGGATTTATTCTTGAATCTGGTTCCTTTCAATCTGGTTGTGGATGAAATTCTGACCAAATAGACCTTATTCCATTTTTATCCTCAATAGGCACCTTTCAAATGGTATTGCTTCACGAAAATTGGAGATGTCATCCTAAGAAATTGCCACGGCTCAATCACTACTCTCTTTCGCATGACTAAAACCACTGCCATAAATTGAGGGGGGGGGGGGGTAAATTTTCGGCGAAAATTAAATTCTGTGAATTTCAAGCACCTCCTCAAATGGGAAGCCAATTGGTAAATAAATGAATTTTTCTCCCCTATTCATAATAGTTATGGTATTAGTAAAGAAGGGGACACTGGATGTCAAGAAAAGAGACTAAGTTGGAGAAATTGTACCTTTTTACCACTCACTTTGTTCGAGTTTTCAATTTGATCAAAATGACCAACAAGCAAATGATTGTATAAAGTCAAAATTTTGGCTTTGAAGATACCTATCTACCAATGTCGCATTCGCGTTAGGAAAGGAATCTATGGAATCAGGGAGACAAAATCTGGACTGTCGAGATAGGTGATAAGTCCGGCCAAATCTTTCCAATTCGAAAATATTTAAGTCCTTTTGGGTTTGATTGGATGCATACTTTGATGATGGCCTTGGACTTGTATTCATGCCTATTTTAAATTCAATTACAGCAAGTTTGATAGTGTCCGTTATGGACTGCACAACTTCGTTAGTTTGAGGTAAAGCATCAGTCAGATGTTTATTGCCTTGCGGGAGGGGGGGGGGGGGGGGGGGGGGGGGGGGCGAGGTGATTTTCAATCGTTCTGATAGGATTTCAATCAACTATTATAGACCCCCTCTTAAGTTGATCAGTACCATAAACTGGTAACGAAAATTAGGACAGAATATTGGTCTAAAATCAATATTAGGCTTTGGATTCAGAGCCATATTTTTTCTAACTCACCCCCTCTTTCTAAACACTCATTTCGCCCTACACTTTTACAATGGTTTGGCGTCAAATCTGCGTCGTAATTCCACCCCATGAAAGAGCGAGCTTAATTTTCCACTCATAGCACCGCCGAATTCGATAAGATGTTGGCATATATAAAAGGTTCTAATTTTAACTCTCCGGACCAACGCAGACAGGGCTTTCCATGAACTATATTCCCCACTTAAGTCCAAAAGTCAGTCTTGTCTTTCAAGATGGTAAAACCCGTCTGATAATCCTCCGTTGGGAGCAATTTTAAAAGCAGGTGACCTTAATGTTCACACTGGCTAGACGTCGGCTCCCCCCCCCCCCCCCACAAGTGTCTCGTTAATTCAGGTCACACTGGCCAGCGAGGGGCTAACTTGAGGTGGAAGATTTCAACCATTAATGTGAAACAAAATATGGAGTCAGCAAAACCGTCTGAAGGGGTCATGGTAAATTCAGTGCGAAAATGATCTATTTTGGGGATCTTGAAAGGCTACATGTCTTCTTTTAGCGACCCCAGACATACAACTAAATACTTGTTAAAAGTTATCCTGTTTAGGCCAATATTTAGTCTCACAAACACTGAGAGTTCATAGGCTAATTCGGAGGTTTTAGAAATAGCAATAAGTATTAATGGCGTTCATTAACCAATAAATGATGTGTAAATAGAGGCTAAGGGAGGATTGAACATAAACTCTGTTGGGGAATATTCTATTAAGGATACGAAAGATTAAGAAGTCCATTAAAAACAATGATTGAAATTCGCAACTACCAAAGGTAAAATACAGTGGGATTGGAAACTTTTCACTGGAAAGTAATTTGCTCGCAAATACCCTTTGGGTACCTGGGAGTTCACACCTGTTGGAGATTAGTCTCCATTATATTATACTAAATTTATACTAAATTTTATTCGTACGTACTTAAAGGCTCTTGAGATCTCCGGGCGTCTTGTTTCAAGAAATAGGTATTGTTTGTTTGATGCCAGAAGAAATCAAATGTGTGCCAGTTGACTGTTTGACGAGTGTAACCTAGGTAATGATTTTGGAATTTCCAACATTTCATTTGGATTATATTTGTGGTTGCACGCTTTTAATTGTGAAAATCGGGGTGTGCGACAGACTTACCTCCACGTGGTGTACCCTGGGCAACGTATACTCATACGGCAAAAAAGTCTATTAATCGGCAGTTGACTTCTCACTTCAAACTACCAGAACACCCTACTGTAGGTCATATTCGACTACTTCCACAGTACTCACCTCACCTTTCATCTACCTTTGTATCTGCCTCTTTTACATCTTCAAAACACTCTTCTCTTTAACGTTCCCCCTCTCTACTTTTTTCGATTTGACGTTCCTCTCCCCCTTAATGATAACTATCCAAACGTGAAGCCTGAAGTCAACTAAAGGGCTGATGATAACTATCATAAGGCCTGCCATTTGATATTAATAAGTGTGAAAATCTCCTTTCATTCTAAGCATGCATGATCGATTGGCAAACTTTGGTGGAAGACTACAGTTCTGGAAAGGGGGTTCGAATAACTACTATCTTAAATGTCAAATGGCTTCAACTTCACCTCTACTTTTCGTCCAATTCTTCCCTTTCACAACGTGGTCTATTTTTAAAGTGACAAACAGACAAAGCCCCAGTATTGTCGTATCTTTAACCTGAATTAATTACTTTAATTAATCAAATTATGATTTCCCATTATAGGCTATAAGTCGTTCTGTTAATTAGCTTCAAGTAGCCGTCAAAATCAGGGCAAAATTGAAATGCATGACCCTTTATTCCTTGAGATTAGATAAATTTCCTTCCATGTGTATGTATCAATTAGTGGATAGAAACCAGTGAGAGCTTTAATAACTAGCTAATAAATTAGCAGTAATTCGATACCCAATGACAGATCGAATCCATGTCTGTTACAGATATAATTATCAACTAGGATACCTTTTCTTCCTGGCAATCGTTGACGTAGAAACATGAGATCTGCGGAATTGTGGGTTATTTGTATGCTGAAATTTACGCTTACCCATCTCTCTCATTTACACACGAGTAGCATCTTCTTATTTCAATGTTTAATAATTTTAAAAATTGGTTGAATTATTTGAAATTTTCGTATGCATTAAGGGAATTTAGAGCGATATACACTTTCAGAGATTTCATGGGAAATATTCCTGACAAAAAGTAAATAAATAATACATTTTACTGCATGAAAAGAATCGTAAATGACTTATGATACATTTCATACATTTAATGAATAGGGATTTAAGCGTAAATTCCAAAATCTACCCTTTTATTCTTTGATTCAATTTTAACAGACTAAAAGAACATGCGTCTATCAGGTAAATTACAATGCAGGAGTTGTTTAAGTAATTTATTTATTTCAAATGGCAGGCGTTTTGATGGTTATCATTAGCCCTTTAGTTGACTTCAGGCTTCACAGAGAGGAGGAGGAACATCAAAGTGACAAAAAGACAAGAGAGGGGATAGAATAATGACTCACAGATGTAACAGAGACAGACAGACAGACAAAAGGCAGAGAAAAGGTAAGTTGAGTACTGTGAAAGTGATCGAATATAACATACAGTGGGGTCATGGTAGTTTGAAGTTAGAAGTCAACTGCCGGTTTATTGACTTTTTTGCCGAATAAGTATACGTTGCCCCGGGTGCACCACATGGAGGTAAGTCTATCGCACACTCCTTGCTTAAGTAATAATAGGTTAAAACCCTCCTCATGATCATGGACACAATATGGGAGCTTCAAGTGAGTTCCAAATTCATCGGTTTGTCCGCCAATCATATTTACTGAATATATCACACTTCGACCACTTCCACAGTACCCACCTCACATTTTTTCTACCTTTGTGTCTGTCTCTTTTACATCTTTGAAACACTCTTCTGTTCCCCCTCATCTCGACTTTTTTCACATTTTGTTCTTTCCCCTCTGTGAAGTCTGAAGTCAACTAAAGGGCTAATGACCCCCTCTGTGAAGTCTGAAGTCAACTAAAGGGCTAATGATGACTATCAAACAGCCTGCCATTTGGTATAAATAAATCATGTTTTACTAAAGACGTAATATGGTTACCACTTTCCAACCCGTGTTTATATTCACGAAAATTGATAGACTTTAAGTCAGTACAAAGTAAATTAAAATAGGACTTGAGTAAATTGAAAGGAGGCGTGAAGGTTCTTTTGGAATAATTCCTCCTTCTATTAATCATTTTTGGTAGATTTTAATCTTTATGGTCACGGGACGTGCACCGACATGTGTGGGTACGGTGACTTCTAAGTCTATGGACATGAAACTTACCGTTGCACAACCTCGCACATCACAATCTTATTTTGAGGAGAAGAAACCAACTGTTACCTACGTGTTAATAAGTAACCTTTACTTCATATATACCTGGTCTATTAGTAAGTTTTTATCCATAATGCATTCATTTATATTTCAAGACATATTCTGTTAGCACAATGCATACATATTTCAGCCCCGAAGCAGAACCTTGAAAAGAGCAAGTAGTACAAGCCAAGTCACCTGCGGACCTGTGAGCGTGGTTTCTACTTTGCCAAACGATACCTACTAGGAATTACAATCCACATTTTCGTAGGCCAACATGTGCATTTGCCCAAACGCAAATATCATTAAATACGGTTAGTGATTTTATGCTCATGAGATCTCCACTTAAAGCGATGTGATTCAAAGAGTATTTGATTGGATGAAATAAAATTGGCTTTAATTAACAAATTCGAGGATTGTTTAAAGAGAGAATGCAAAGGCTTTTTAGCAGATATAAACCCCACTAATTTGGAATAAGTTTGTCACAAACTTAAATGAATTAGGATTCTGCGGATTCCCCATATTTTTATATTTATATGACCAAAAAAGTGCAATTTTCGAACTTCCCCGATAGACTTACCTCCATGTGGTATACCCTGGGCAACGTATACTCATACGGCAAAAAAGTCTATAAACCGGCAGTTGACTTCTGACTTTAAACTACCATCACCCCACTGTATGTCATATTCGAATACTTTCACAGTACTCACCTCACCTTTTTTCTACTTTTTCTACCTTCGTCTTTGAAACACTATTCTGTTCCCCCCCTGTCGACTTTTTCACTTTGATGTTCCTTCCTCTCTGTGAAGCCTGAAGTCAACTAAAGGGCTAATGATAACTATCATAAAGCCTGCCATTTGATATAAATAAATATTAAGGCATCAAATTAAATTGTTTCTATGGCTAGATAATAAAGAAGGAAATATGGAAATGTGGCAGGAGAAAGTCTGTCTCCGTAGTTATTCATAGTTAAACTCATAAAAAAGTTTAAAAGAGCGAAATTCGCCTCGGATGCATTGATTATTAACCGAATGCTATTGGTGCTTGGCAC
>UZAE01001101.1:0-15190 GCA_900617975.1 Rodentolepis nana | reverse complement strand
CACAGATTGGGAGTATACACTCAACCCTCATGCCCTCTAGGTAACCTACAAGAGGAAATGGAGAAGACAGACCTGATTCGGTGTCCGGCCCTAAAGTCAAGTAAGACCCACCTGATTCGGTGTCCAGCTCTAAAGACAAGCAAGAAAGCCAGAGATACTGGGAAGCAAGAAGACAGCTAATGAGCTGAAAGCAGTACGGGGAAGCAAGAAGACTGCTAATGAACTGCTATTAATTAACCGCTATAAATGTAAGAAGCAAGAAGACAGCTAATGAATTGCTATTAATGAACTGCTATAAATGTAATTAAGCCAGATACGGGGAAGCAAGAAGACTGCTAATGAACTGCTATTAATTAACCGCTATAAATGTAAGAAGCAAGAAGACAGCTAATGAATTGCTATTAATGAACTGCTATAAATGTAATTAAGCCAGAGATACTGGGAAGCAAGAAGACAGCTAAATGAACTGCTATTAATTAACTGCTATAAATGTACCCCCCTTCATGAACGAAGAAGACAGCTAATGAATTTCTATAATTAACTGCTATATCCAGCTCTAAAGACAAGGACGGAAAGCCAGAGATACTGTTAAGCAAGAAGACTGCTAATGAACTGCTATTAATTAACTGCCGCAAGAAGACAGCTAATGAATTGCTATTAATTAACTGCTACAAAGACAGCTAATGA
Organism: Rodentolepis nana; assembly: GCA_900617975.1. NCBI lineage: Eukaryota > Metazoa > Platyhelminthes > Cestoda > Cyclophyllidea > Hymenolepididae > Rodentolepis > Rodentolepis nana. The sequence goes on along the minus strand of UZAE01001101.1, from coordinate 14,503 downwards.
ACGAAGAAGACAGCTAATGAATTTCTATAATTAACTGCTATAAAGACCCACCTGATTCGGTGTCCTGCCCTAAAGACAACGACGGAAAACCAGAGTACGGGGAAGCAAGAAGACTGCTAATGAACTGCTATTAATTAACCGCTATAAATGTAAGAAGCAAGAAGACAGCTAATGAATTGCTATTAATGAACTGCTATAAATGTAATTAAGCCAGAGATACTGGGAAGCAAGAAGACAGCTAAATGAACTGCTATTAATTAACTGCTATAAATGTACCCCCCTTCATGAATTGCTATTAATTAACTGCTATAAATGTACCCCCCGCCCTCTTGGGGGAAGCTGAAGTCAAAGATTAATGGCTAATGATAAATATCATAAAGCCTGCCATTTGAAATAAATAAATAAATGTTATTAGCACTGAAATTCACCTTTACAAGACAAGATCTATTTCAATCTATTTGTGTTAGTCACCCTTTGTTTAGAAACTAATATTCCTAATATAAATTTCGAACATAAATTGCAGTATTTATATTACTGTCAATATAAAATTTATCGCTGTCCATCACCTTTTTATTCATGAACTTTTCTATATTTTTTTGAATAATTCAATAATTGACATACACTCAAATTTAATTTTAAGCTCATTTTTGCTATTTTAAAATTCATTGATCTTTTAAACAAAAGCACAAATTATTTAAAATTAAAATGAATTATTGGTTTTACGCAATTGATCTCTTTATTACCATAATGAAACTCTTTCAAGATTTTGGAGACTGCAGTACATTAATTCAAAACTTAACTCTTATTTTATTCGCAAAATATAATAACTTTATCTTGCCATTTTCATATAAATGTACCAACGTTCTTTTATGTTTCAAGGAAATGCTAAATTTGCATTTAAAATAACTTTTTGAATACAGAAGCGACAATTTAATACAAACAATTTACAGATCTTCAAGATAATTTAGAATTTTTTCATCTATGAAAGTAGATCATAAATGCACTATCGTTAACGGAATATTCGGGTAGATTGCAAAAGACGTTTGACAAAACGAATCATTGAAATCGACTTATGTCAGCGCGATTTGACCAGTAATTTGTAATGATTGAATGGAATGATAAACAAAATTCGCTATGGAGTTTTCCGCATTTGAAATGAATATTCAAAAAACGGTATTGTCAACTTTTGGACATTTTGGCTGAAAATTAATTTTCTCCATCTGAAAAACTAAGTTAGAAATAGTTGTTTAATTGTTCTTTTACATGAAATTAAAATATTGGAACTATTCACAGCTTCAAATTTTTAAACAGTTGATTATTCTTTTCTAAACAAACATAAGTAAGAATCCGATTTTCAATTTTAAACGCCAGTTAAACGCTCTCTGCATTCAAATCTATTTTCACACTCAGGCATCAACGATCAAATATTCTTTTTTATATTTAAAACAGAAATTCATCCACTTCTCACATTTGTTCAGTATTTTATCTAAATTGAAATCAAATTAAGGCCCTTTCTTGCAATTAACCCAAACATTTTTTTCGACAATAGAATATATCAAAATTGGAAGATGTATACTTATTTTTGATGTTATAAATACTAATAATGCGTTTATGAATAAATGATGGAGGCGAATATTCGGGAGACCTGGAACCACCTTATGTAGAAAATAATTTGATTAAATAACACGAATCACCAAGCCGGCAAATCTGTATGAAAAACTGATTTCTTAATTAATTTAATTATACATTAAACATTTATGTGATATGCTTTAATTCTATTTTATGAAATATAATTTTTCAATTAATTTTTCAATAGTTGATTGTACATGTTTTCTTGGTGTGGAAAACGCAGACTTAAAGTTCTTTTGACTAGATATAAACAAATCAAACGGAATCTTATATTCACTGCTGAAATCTTCGTAATTGTTACTATTGGTTGTCAATTTGTGGTTTGATCATTACCACTTAGCAAAAATGAATTAATGAATTTTTTAAAATAGGTTAAATAGAAGAGGATATATTCGATATGGTTTTTTGAAATTGGTAGACATAACTCTACTTGGTTCACTCTGGCAATGTATACGCATTCGGCAAAAAAGTGCAATAACGGCAGTTGACTTCTTTATTCAAGTCACCGTGATCTCGCTTTCATGTATTTTTGTCCAATTTTACAGTACTCACTGTAATTTCATTATAAAAGTTTTGGCCAATACAAAAATATTCTGTCAAAACGACATGCCTCTTTAAATGAGCATTCCAGTTCTATTAATAACTAAGGATAATTGGTACTTTGTTCAACCATGATTGTAACAAATTTGTTCACGTTTTAGGCGTGAAAGGCAATTGTCGGTTATTTTCCAGCAAAAATTCAAAAAATAGCTTTAAAATAAGGAAAAATGTTTTTTATCAATCACGTGTGAAAAAATATATTCTTTAACATATTTACTTTAAATATTTTTTCTAACATCTTTATATTAACACCAGTTAATTGAATTGCAATTGTTATGGGAATCAAATGTCCACTAAAACAACCACAACTTCCCTTCTTTTTTAAAACATTTTGCATATCGGCTTGTTACAAAGGATAAGAGGACTAAAATTCCCCTTTACAAGGGAAGATTTATTTCAGTCTTTTTGTGTTCATCTGGCTTTGTAAAGAAAATCATATTCTTAGTACAATTTCTTAACATTAATTTTCATATTACCAGTACTGCTAATCAAATATTTATGGCTGTCCATCACCTATTTTTATAGGTTACTTTTCATTTTTAGAGGTAATTTAATGTGTGATGTGCCCTAAAATTTATTTTAAGATCATTAATATATTTGAAAATTTGAAAATCTATTCAACAGGAGCACAAATGATTATGAAATCAACTTGACTTATCGGATTTACGCAATCAACATTTCATTACCAGGATGAAATGCTTTGAAGATTTTTGAGACTGCAGTACATTAATTGGAGACTTAACTTACCTTGAAAGTATGGCATCAGAGTAATGAGTAATCTGAGAAGAACACGACTTTAGCCGTGGGCTCTTGGTCAGGATGACTAATAAAAGGTCAACGCTAATAATCAATCATACGAAAAATCAAAAATCAAAAGCATTGCTTGTTTATCGCTTTTGGAGAAGGATTTTACAGCTAAGTATTCCTTATGTATCAGGACTTCAAAACTTAAAGCATTTTAATTATTCATGTGTTTCTTCCATGACTTATGGATAGCTTAGCTAATTCTAGTGTTGTTCAGAATATATGATCATCTACCATGGGATTGCTGAGAAAAATTCAAAGCGTGTAAGTAAAGCAATCCGCTAGAAACTATTAGTCGCCAAGGGAATGAAGGCGAATATTAGAATTCATTAACATATGAGTTCATCCTATTGGATTCAGATTTGAGCGGTTTAAATGAAAATAATCATAAGGATATCAATGATTGTCCTTTAAGGAAAATTTTCTGAAACATTTATATGACAATTTTTAATTTTTATTTTTTCTAATTCATTTTAGATGTATTTTAATATAATAATAAATAAAAAATAAATTTTATCGTTATTTCAATTGTTTTAGAATAATTAAAAATTCGCAAATTAATTGCAATTTGAAAATTAATTAAATTGGATAAAATAAAGAAATTGCGTCTTTAACTTCATCAATTAAATTGGTTTCGAATTTAAACATTTTTGAAGATAGAAAATTAATACAATTGAATACTAGAGTACAGATTGGGGCCTAAGATTTGTTTCAAATCCGTGGAATCGGCTAATTTCGTTCGCATAAATGCATGCTTTGTTCGATTTTACCCTTAAGTGTCCATGTTTTATTAATTTGCTTAATTAAGCAACATGTATTATATTCTGTAGAATGAAAGAGGAATACCATTTTCTTGGAGTTACATGTTATATTAATTATATTTTTGCATTGTAATTATTATAATTTAGAGTAATGAATCTTGTTTGTTTAAGGTCATTTTACATATTCATAGATTGTGATAACTGAATCGTCTTATGATTCTTGCCCAAATGCAATGTAATTCCAGAAAAAAATAATTGGTTTTTAAGTGTTTACATTTTCTTTATTTGAGAAAACAATTTGTCAATTGGAATACAATCGCATATTACTCTTGACTGTATTTAAATATTGCCAAAGCAACACTGAAAGATATTAAATTGAAATGATGATGAATGTGAAAGAATTAATCGTTAATATCCTTAATCGATTTTAAAAGTTATTCATGTTGAAACTTAGTTTTCAATTAATAAAAGAAATGTTTACCTTTTAACGCTATTCGGCTTCAGATCGCGTTGGATGGACATAATACGATTATGCAACATATTTTGCATTAGGTGCATGTACAAATCAATAGTTGAATCCGTTTTATAAAAAATATAAAATAAAAATAAGATTTAAAAATATTAATAAATAGGGAAGACCATCAACCCAAATTAACAAACTCAAAATGAAATTAAAATGCACGTCAATTATTGAACGGTCACTAAATATGAATGAATTTTAATTTTACTTAATAGATGATAGACAGCGATAAAGCCTTTAATGACAGTTCTGGTAATACTGACTGAGATTATAATTCTCTAAACAAAGTCAGATAAATACAAAGAGATTGAAATATATCGTTCATTGTAAATGAGAATTTCTATATTCTTGACATTAGTAATAAACAATAGACATACTTATAGACATCACTTCATTATTCTTAATTCATTTGTTAGAACTAGCTAATCCCGTGGGTTTGAGATCTTTGAAAATCTCCGAACTGCCATTCCTTTCCTTCCTTAAAAATGCTTTGTTTTGAAAGTCATTGAATCGACCGTTCCTAATTACTTCAAAAATAAGTTTAATTTAAATTCCGTCATCAAAAACATATGTCATGCGCAAATGAAGACAGTAGAATTGCTTATATCTCATGATTTATTAACCAATAGCATTACGTAAACCTTGCCGACACTACTGATATACCTACTAAGTATTTCACCCATGGCGAGTTATTAAAAAAAGAATATTATGAAAAAATTCCAGACCATTACTTTGCGTCTTTGATTGAAGTTTCTTTTAAATTTCATTTTGTTTAAACTAACAAAACCGTGTACCAACTGGTATGATGTTGAATCCAAGCATTGTGAGGTGTTCGATAGACTTACCTTTACATGGTGCACCCTGGGCAACGTATGCTCATACGGCAGAAAGTCTATTTACTGGTAGTTAACTTTTGACTTCAAACTGCTATCACCCTACTGTATGTCATATTCGACTAATTCATAAGTACTCACCTCACCTTTTTCCTGCGATTTCTACCTTCGTCTTTGAAACAACCTTCTATTCCCCGCCCCATCTTGACTTTTGTACTCTTTGATCTCCCTTCCCCTCTGTATAGTCGGAAGTCAACTACAGAGTTAATGAAATTATTAAAACGCATGCATTTTGATATAAATGAAAATAATCCACGCATTAATTTAACAAATTCATCTTAATCGCAAGCATACGATTATAACGTAACAAACAAAACATCAAAAGGAGACTAATCGTAATATTTTTAGCAAATTAAGCCTTATTAGTGTTGAATAAATCACGAACATAACGGGAAAGAGTTTTGTTGTCCGTTTTTGTCACTGCTTAAATAATGTTGAATTCGGTTTTCATAGGTTTCGTTTAGTGTGTTGGTTTTCCTCAACATTGGTGATGGGAAAGATAATGCCCGAATGAGAAGCCAAGCTTTTTACATGTTGGAGAGTTGGTAAAATTCAGGTTAAAGGTAAATTATGAGTTTTAATAAGTTAATACAATTAAATTTAACCAATTCTCAGAATCATCAATGCACACAGAGGATCAGCGTTCTTTGCAAATTCTTTAGTATTCTTATTTAAAAAAATTTGGTATAAATCTTGATTTAAAACCTAATCACAATAAGCAATATTTATTCCATATAGTTTTTCACTCTGGTTTTAAATTGTGTGAAGTACTTAAATATCTCTCTTAAATTTAGTTAAATAATGTGTTTTTCATAAATTCTAGGCTGGAAAGTAACTTAAAATGCTATAAGATTAAGATTAAGATTAAGAATTGAGGTTTTTAGAACTATTGGAGTATTACGAAATCTTAATCCAATTTAGCCTCTTTACTTACAAATTCAGTAACTGCTTTTTTCAAGAAAAATTACAACTTACTGATTGAACAACAACATTAAACAATAAATGAATATATCTTGTCTCTGAAAAACAATGCAGAATCATTTTGAGCTCAAACAGACGTGACTTAAGAACATTTTGGAGGTGGGTAACATAGACATCTAGTTCACTTTCATGTGATGGAAATATTCTCTTTGACATGATATGGTGCCGTGAACGCAATAACGTAATCAATCATGATCAATGATCAATCATGAAATGGCGGATTTCCCAGCTTTTTTAGGTCCGTTTTAAGCGAGTCATGCCTACTCGGCTAGCAAATATTGAAATATTTTCCAGTTTTCCAACAACATTGTGTTATTTTACTTGTCAGATGACCGTGATTTATAATTACTTATTTTACTTATTCAGACGTCAAGTTTATTTGATATGCTTTTGAACTCAGATGCTAATTTCAAATTGAAATTATTCTTAAATTGTCTCGAATTGCTTACAATTGGAACCATTTTTGACACAATGCTCATCCAAGAAAAATTATTATCTTTAGTATCATCAATTGACTTATATTCTTTCATTTATCGATCAAATCTATCTATAATTTTTTTATTTAGATTCACGCGTAAGTACTATTTAAGATTGTCACAGTAAACTTAATTGATTCGCTTTTACGATAGTATCTTCATAGAAACCAACTATTAATCAACTCAGATGGTGATTCCAAGAGAACATTTGACTATTTTGAATATGTACTTCTGCGCACTTTGCAAAACTATTTGCAGATTACAATCTTTTGCTTAAAAAATAGAATTTGCACGCCATAAAAAAATTTAATTGATTTTTTGTTATGCTAGTTCCTTTTAACCAAAGCCACCTTTCCCATCTTTCTGATAGAAAGTAGACAAAAGTTTTAAACACTACTTTGTTAGAAAACATTTCTTCCACTCAATCAAATGTTGAAGAGGGGATGAAATTGAACTTGAATCGTAATCATTTTTACTGTTCACTTTAATTGATTTGAAATTTTTACTTTTACATTTTTCCGTTTATACCAGGTCTTTGCACGATAAGATATCAACGTTTGAATCGACGCAATTGAAAATTTAGTTATGTTTTCGTTGGTAAATAACACGCCAATCTAAGTAAGCCTCATTTACAGGACCAGCACCATTAGTAAGGCTGCTTTCAAAAATTTTCCAGTTAAATATTCTGATTAATAGATTTTTTTATTTTTTTATCTATATTTTTTCCTACATGAATAGCTATTTTTTGTTATTCTTCAGAGCACTATTCGATTAAATACTATTTGAAATAAATAATATATTATAATATTTTTTATTGCTCACCAAATAATGTTTATTAAACAGGGGGACCAATAAACCGCTTTGGTTATTTAAAAAATAATTGATTTAATTAAATATTTAACTTTTTTTGATTAATATTCAACTCAAAAGCTGCTGAACTTAGTATTACCAAAAATATAATAATAATGTTTTAAAATTGAATTATTGTTTCAAGGCAAAAATATTGACAGCGCCATCTGTATATGGGACAAGTTTTGAAGATATCATAAAAGTATCTAATCAATCATAAAACTAACCAATTGACTAGAAGCTTAACATCTCTCTTTGCCTTCATATATATTTATTTTCAACATTTGAATTTTAAATTAATTTATGTAAATCAAGAAACGTTAAGAACCATGATTAATGAAGATCATTAAAATAGACCATTATTTCGAATAATCAGTACGTTTAATTAAAACAAACAAAAATATTAATGTTCAACCAGATTTTTATCAAAATTGTGGTTGCTATATATCTAAAGCCTGCTGACCCAAACAGCGATGACTATGTTTTTTACTTAAAAAAATTAATATATAATAATTATATGACATGAACTATATAAAGGCATTGATCAGCAAAATTTATTTTCATATTTAAGGACTAAAATTATTATTTGCTAACATTTATGAATTACTTATAATCGCAGGGATTTTTTTGGAAACCAAATTTCATGACGAAACTATCTTTTAATTTGCATATCTAATCAAAAGGCGCCTATTTTGCATAAAATGCGGATTGTAAACTGCAATTTGGGTATAATTTTAGAAAATTCATCTAAATTAATAATCAGGCCCAATAACGAAAGATATTTGTTTTTCAACTTGTGCCTTGTGTGGGAGGTATAAATTAGCATGTTCAGTTCCGAAAAGTTTTCGATTTCCTGAAAAATTTAAACATGACCGTCGCAACACCATTATAATTGTGAAACCGATAAACTCCACTCATTGAGTCGAACCTATAATATCTTTAATTGAAACTTCAGAAAACCTTAATCATTAACGACGAGATATATTTGAAAAACTCAAATATTATTGCAATTTAAATTATATTATTAAGTAAGAGTGGCAAATATTGACAACGTATTAACAGCTTTCGAAATTGATATTCTTCTCATAAATTCCTTTACCAATGCCTACCTTAAGAAAACAATCATGTCTCCTTTCCCCCCCTCAAGATATTTTGCTTCACTGTTCCTGATTCCTTCCATTCGGTGGCTGAAAGCTATTCAAGAACACTCTTATTTGTATTCCATGTCAACAGGTTCACGACAATTTATCCCCAACTTCTATTTTCAACAAACTAGTATTTGAAACGACAGATAGCAGGAATAATATTCAAGCATTTACAACATAATCGACTGCAACTACTGACAAGCGCAATTATTCAAAAATCGATTGATTGCAAGGGGGCACCTTCCAGACTCCACGAGCAGGCATGAAAATGCCTAGTTTAGTTATAATTTCATTGCCCTATACACACACTCTACTTATCTTAAGGCACTTCAAACATGTATCATAGATATGGGTCAATTATTGTACACGCTATGTGCACAATATTCCATAAGTCTTAAAATGTTGGACATTTCGTCTATTTGTCAGTGATTCTATTTGAAGATAATCTTCAATATAAATACATTTTATAGGATATTTATTGAAAATTTTCTATGTATTAATGAAATATTCTTTTTGACCATTCTCTATTTTAATGCAAATTGCACACAAAATGTTAGAAAAACTCATTCTTAGCACAATATTTATTGTTTAAATGAAATGAAGTTAGTGTTAGTTTTTTTCACCAGTCATCAGTAATTGCCTCCCAAATAACCGAACAATTTTCCAAGAGGCCCATCTTTTGGTATTTCCTCGATTAATTTTCTTGGTCCCTCACCCAAACCGTTTAAAAAACTATTTCCAACGTCTATAAATTAAAATGTAATTAACATCTTATAACCAACAAACATTAAAATACAAATCTGAATTTCAATTTAGTCTATTAGGTTTTATAGTTATACTTAAAAATTTTGATCAAAAGGTATGATTTGATAGCAAAAAAAGAGTACTATTCATCAAATAACATGTTGATATAGATGCAAATGTTTGCCAAACTAACCAAACAAACTTCTAGCTTCCACTGTGTGGACTAGAGCAACAAGAAGGGCAAGCCATAAAAACTGCAAATCAAATGAAATTATATAAAAATTTTATAATGGAAGAAGTTTAAGTTAACCAATTGAATTACAAGTTTCGACATGTTATTAGAATTGTTGAAGATTGTTTACGTTCGATTCACTCAGTCCTTGTTGTCGCAGCACCGTTGCAAGGAAATACGGGATATTTATTTCATCGAATAGCCAATGATCCCCCTTATTTCGTGACGTAATTTTTCGTCAGTCATTTAAATGAGTTACTTCAATTTCCTTGATTTTTTTATCATGAAAAAATGTCAATTCGATTTATTCCTAATATTACCATATTTAATTACATTTAAACAAATGAAGAGCAATTAGAACTTGTAACTTTTGTGCATATTGAAATATATAATTAATTTTAAAAATATTGCACAATCTTTTTAAAATCAAGACTGAAATTTTGTTTGTTAAAATGCTTTTACTCTTTAAAACTGTTGATTATGCCTATATGCTGCTAATCTTGTCATTATACATAATGATAAATCAGTGTGCTAATCATTAATGCGGAATTCTCGAGATATGACAAAATGCATAATAACTGTTAACTTCAAATAATAGAGTATATTTTAAAATCAAGTTGTTTATTTGATATTTCAATTACCCGTACATAAAATGCGTCTTTTATGCACACCTTTGTTTAGTGAAAGGGAACTAATAAGTAAATATTTGAATATGACGTTATTAAACTCAAAGTTGTCTTATGATCCAGTATTATATTAATCATCATTTGCACAAAAAAAGTTAACGTAGACTTAAAATTGTATAAATTATAATATGGCAATTGACAAGAAATATTCCCTTATGTATAACAGAAGTAACATGGATTAGCATTAAACTCTACAAACTTAATAAGGGCATCAACCTATGTGGTAAAGAAACTGTATAAAAATAATTATACAAGAATGCGGCAACAAGCTCAATAGGAAAGAAAAGGCAAGTCTTCTTTGCTGTTTGGAGCATTTAAAAACAACAATTTGTGCGAGTTATATTACCTTTTATCATGTAAGATCGATCAAAATACAAATATCAAAACAGCCTAATTCGGTACTTCTTTTTAAATCATATGTAGCAAATTGGCTTCTAGTAATAAATGGGGGAACAATGTTGCCAATTTTGTAGGAACGTGCTTAAAATTGAAATTATCAACCAATTTCGAACATGGAACAAAATCAATGCCTCATTACTATCAAAAGTGCAAGTTCAGTGTTTTAGCCATCCATTATTTCATTTCAATTCAGTTCCCCTTTTCTTTACTTCTGCTAATTTTCTATTTTTTTCATTCAAATTATTGAATAGAAATTTATAATGTGATAATTCTCCTACGTAACGCGCTTTTGATGTTTCTCGATTTGCCCCATTTCTTAATCATTTATAATTTTAATAGTTAAAAACGATTAAATATATTGTTAATAAAATCTGCTAATTACCACTTCACTCGTAAAAGGATTTGTATAGTAAGCTTAATTGGCACATTTTATAATTACAAATTTTATAAAATAGAGAAACTGCATAATTATTTTAAGAAATCTGAAATCTGAATTAGTATGTACATGGAAAGCTTGAGTAGTTTTAATTTCCCAAAACGCAAAAACTCTTTTATATATCATGTCAAAGAATTGAAGGAAACCTAAGTCTAGCAAAGGAAACCTTAACATTTCAAGTAACGATAATTTTTGCGTTCCAACAAAATAAAACAAGGTCTTACAAATTTGTGTAACTGAGACAGTTAGAAATAAAATACTCTAGTTGATATCAGATTCTGTCTGTGAACAAAACGAATGCGCATTTCAGAACTCAAATAATCCAAAGGAATAAAAAAATATTGGTTTTCTTTGCATATTTGTGCAATCAATGCAATCTAAATTAAGCAGAGTTTAGTAAAAGTTGTACTTTAAAAAAAAGCTATAACATAGAGCTTTATTTAGTGTTTATTAACAAAATTTTAAGAATAATGAGAAGGTACGACATGATAAGTATATATCTGCGTTTTGACCATTCTCAGCCAATTTTCTATGGAAATCAAAGTTAACAATATTTTATTATACAATATCTTTACAAACGTGCAATCTTACGTTTTGAAGTATTTTTTAAAAGCCTTGTTTTCATTCATAAATGAAGGCCATGAAGTTAGACTATTTCCTAAGGTAATTTGTTTCAAAAAAGGGGTGTACGATGGACTTGTCTCAACGTGGAGCACCCTGGGCAACGCATCCTTATACACAAAGAGGTCTGTTGACATCAAACTACTATGACCCTACTGTATGTCATATTCCACCACTACTACACTACATTTTCTTATCTTAGGTCTCGAGAAACTAATATGAGATTATGCTAATTTTCATACATTCAAACCATATTCAGGAATTAAACATTTTGTGATTTCAAAAAACATGAGACATTTAAGCCTTACATAACAGTAGAAGTAATGATGAGATTTCTAAATCATTCTTTCAAAATCAAAAAATGTTAACAAAAATTACTTTGATTTAACAGGTTATTATAAGAACGGATAATAATTTTACCTTCCCATAAAAAAATATGAAAATTCTACTTGTGTAATTTTTTTATGATCTTGGGCACTTGTTTTTAATGATACCCTTGAAACACACTGAAAAATTTCAAAAATCTCGGAAATTTTAAATTTAGACCGTTAATGTAAAAATATATATTGCTTATGTTCCAACTAATCATGGAACCTACAAACACAGTCCCCAGTGCCGACTCCTCTAAGGATAAAGACAGTCACCATTCAAAAATGGTGATGCAACCAACCCCAAATGCTATATAACACGCCGAATTAAATATTTAAAACTAAAATGAAAATTTTGGATGATGAAATAATAATATCTATCAATATTTTGATAACTATACTGTGAACCGATCATTTAGAGCTATCCTCTGAGCCATCTATTTTATTTATGCCTTCAATAATTAATTTTATAAACAAAACTTTAAACTATCGAAGATCGACTATCTAAGCATTAGTACTTGCAATAACTTTAGTGACCTGAAGGCTATTCTGGCCTCAACGAAGTGAGATCGACGCATTTACACACATGCGTAATTGTTTTAATAGATGCAGGGTAGCATAAGGTTTAATTTTAATGAACCTATTCAGTAATGATGAAAACATAGTATCAACTGCAATGTAATGGCTTATCTAAGCGCAGATGAACCTGTATCAAAAATAAGCTTAAAAATTTTACTAAAAAGTACTGATGGAGTTACCGTGTTAAATTGGTTTTATCCTGCCTATGAATTCGAAGTTAATTAATGCTAATATTTGTGTATGTCTCAATTTATATCAATATAAATGATTTAAAATACTTAATATTTGGCGCCACTAACAATTTGACTACCATTTATTTCATATAGCTTCACTTGACCTCTTGGTTAGGAATGGCGCAGAATAAGAACGCAATAAATAATAAAACGATGACACCGCAAACGCCAGACAACGGATTGTATCGAAAAGGTATGCCATGTTGGAAAATATCACAAAGTTGTAATTTCCTTCAAGTTAATTAAAGTGAAAATAAATGTGATTTTATAACTCTTAATAAGTGATCAATTCACTTCTATTTCAAACTTAAATTTATATATAGAGCAAACAGAGTGCTTTATTACAGCATAGATATCCAAATATCTCCCATTTTATACCACTTCGTTGTTATGCCGAAATGTTCGACGCTACTGCACAAGGAATCTCTTATTACAAAATTTACACATCCATTCCAAGTACAACGTGAGCGTTTGACAGAAGCAGGCTAGGACCAGTTTCATGGATTATTGAATGTAGACAGGTGAGAAGAGTTTACATTTGACTTCGGATTTTTCAACCACTACATATTGTGTGGCTGTGCCAACGGTTTGCTTAAGCAACAGTTGTATTTAGATCACCTCACTGCAATGCTGACTTTGGATAGAATTACAAGGCAAATGTAATGGTAAATCAATATCTTCAAAAGCATGTACATCTTCACTTCATTTATCAATACATTTCGCAAACTTGCTTGTTGCGAATGAAAGAAGGATTGTAATTCGCCATTACAGGGAAAGATTTATTCTAATCTACTTGCATTCAGTATTTTATCAAAATTGAAATTAAATTAAGTGTAGTTTTGATCTAAGATTTTCAAAAATTGTTGCAGCATCATCGTGAAGTTGGCAGAGACAACTATGCAAATTCAATGATGCAGTGCTGGGGTGCGCGATAGACTTACCTCCTCGTGGTGCACCCTGGACAGCGTATTTTCTTACGGCAAAAAAGTCTATCACTCGGCTTTCGTTTTTCGTTTTTGACTTCGATTTATTATGATTAGCTTTAAAAAAGGCTATAAGAAAAATCGCTCTCGTCAGGGCGAATCACTAAGTCTTCAGATCCTCCAGTGGAATGCTGGAGGAATGTCACCGGACAAAATGATACAAATACAGAAAATCATGCAAACCTATGAGGTAGACATTTTCACAATTATGGAAGCTAACATTTCGGATGATAAACTGAAGTATAACCGATTCCCAGATTACATCCTGTACAATCTACCTAAATACCGGCAAGTTGCAAGTAGAATTCTAACTGGAGTAAAAGAAGGCCTCACCACACACTACGACATAATCAAGAGTATGGGCTCGACACAAGACAAATGTGAAATAATCAAATTAAATGTGTGGAAATGTCAAAACCACTTTAAGATATATGCAGCCTATAATCCTCCCCAGAATTGTCCAAACTTTGACTTTCTGAACATCTCACACAAAACTGTAGTATTAGGAGACTTCAACGCCCACTCCTCCAGATGGGGCTACAAGGATACAAACATAGCTGGAAA
>UZAE01001100.1:0-15194 GCA_900617975.1 Rodentolepis nana | reverse complement strand
AATTTTAAAAGGTAACTTTGAGATAAATTTCCGGATTCATTAGTAAAATTTATTTATATCAAATGGCAGGCGTTTTGATGGTTATCATTAGCCCTTTAGTTGACTTCGGGCTTCATAGAGGGGAGGAGGAACATCAAAGTGAAAAAAGTCGAGAGAGGGGGGAGGTACTGAAGAGTGTTTCAAAGACGAAGGTTGAAAATTTAGAAAAAAAGTGATGTAGTACTGTGGAAGTGGTCGAATATAACATACAGTGGGATGATGGTAGTTTGAAGTCAGAAGTCAACTGCCGGTTGACTTTTTGCCGTATGAGTATACGTTGCCCAGGGTGCACCACGTGGAGGTAAGTGTATCGCACGCCCCTCATTAGTAAAATAAGCTTTGTGAAAATTACCCATTGCTCTTAATATAAGATAAATGATATTATTAAAGTGCAGAACCATACACAGGAGAATCTGCCTAAGTCAGCTGCAGTTTTATGTACCGACCTAATTTATGGAAATAATTCTCTCATTAACTGACGCTAAAATATGACCATGGGTGAAGATGGAGATGCTAACGAATACATAGGTAACGCTACCGATTTTGTACGAGCTTCCAATTTGGGTCACTCAAGGGTGATTAATTAATTTGCATATTTTCATTCATAGTCTCCAATTTCTTACTAAGTTGAAATTTGACTCAGACTTCCATTCATCTTCGGCAACATACCTTGTATCAAAAAGTCTTATCGCGGATTCTGCTTATGAACCACGAGTGTTCATCTTGAAAGTTCCAGAAAATTATCGATCAACTGAGTTGAACCCTCTCCTCTTTAGACAATACTTCGACAAGTATCTGTCAAAATCTTATATGAGCAGTTCAATGAGTCCGAAATTGAAACAGTAGAGAGATTTTAATTTAGTTGTAAATAGTGGCACAAGGTAACAACTCGAAATGGTCAGAGAAAATAGAAACGACGATCTAGTTCTTAATTCAATTCCATATAAAATGAGTAGAGTCAGCCCTTATTAAAAAATTAAGGAATCATTTATTCTAAATAAATAGCAACTCAACTCCTGCGTAAAGGTTACAATGCATACCAACAAATTCCCACAATTGGGTGCAATCGTGAAAGAAAGGTTAAAAGAGTAAAAGCTAGGATTCTTTCAAGTTTAATAACCAATATTTGGCGGTGACTTTCACCCAAATGCTACACGAGACCTTTGGGGATTAAAATCCAAGTGCATTTGACGGAACATTGGTTGTAATACATGTCACGTGCACAGCATACATTTTGCTATTCAAAATAGCTGATGATGCGTTTTAATCAATGAAAATAGAATCTTCGTGGATAATCGTTACATAAGCCTACAGGCTAGCATAAACAGCACAAAGGGCCACCTTTACTTAATAACCGAATGATTTCTCATAAATCTATTAGCCTAATTCAAAAACGGCTGAGCTTCATTTAAACAAGTCGATCGGAAAACTTAGCGTCTGAACACGCATAAGGTACACTAGTGCTTAATTCGTAAGAAATATTCGCTCATTTAGCATAGACTTTTAGAAATCTCCTCTCCTTACTTTAATACATCCATTAAGTTTTACACTTTGGATTGACCAGCTTTCAGATTTGTTGATCACTGTTCGAAATTAAATCATTGCACCATAAGTGTTGCACGAGCAAAAGACACGTTATCATCGTATGATTTAGATGATTAAATGTTCTACTATTGCGCAAGATTTCCTGTTTATCTCGAATATTTCTCCCTGTTCCATCATCCACTTAACCACCTTTTGTCTTCATACATAATTGTGGTTTCCGTAGTTTCTACAAATTTACAAAACCGGACCTCAGCAGTGAAAATCAGAAGTATACAAGGTCACCAGCAATTAATATTCAAGAAATCAAGAGAAACCAAATCATAAGATTTATTCTGAGATTCCAATCTATGCATCTGACTAACTGTTGTCTCACCTATTATTAGACTTGAGGTGCTCATTCATTCTTTCAAAGTATCAATAAATGAGACACTATTTAACTGAATCTGACAATAAAACTTAAAATGTTGATGGCCAAAAGTTGTTTCTCTTAGAGTAAGCTCTGGAAGAAAAAGCAACTATATTCAAAATGATCTTCGCACAAATTTCAATCGAAATGATTTCGCAAGAATGGAAAATTCGAAAAGCTACTTTTCTTAGCTTTCCAAAATGAAGATGAACTATATAAATTATTAGTATTACAATCTTTAATATCGAGTATTATAAAGTAAATTATTCTACGATTGGGAAAATTCGAAATAATTTTCTAATGATCATTAGAACTTGACTGAATATCAATAAACATTTAAAATTTTAAATGCTAAAGTAGGTTTAATAATGAACTCTGTATTATTTTAAAATTATTAGGAGAAAATGCACTGAAAAATATTTTTCCAGTTGGCAGTAATAACTGCCTGATTAGTAAAATTATTTGCAGTTTTTTAGCTATAAACTGCTATTCTTTCGTATTTCGTATTTATACGGAAAATTATAAATAATTTTTAAGAATATAATTTTTTTAAAATGGAAGCTTTAAATATTGGGTTAAGTATTTAGGAGACCTACGTTTTCGAATATTCTTGACGTCAGAAACTCGGTTAATAGAAGAGAAAGCGTCTTTGGCAAATCAGTAAAATTTCCCATATTTTTTACGGAAGATAAATTAATATTAGGTTGACGGACGTCTGACAGATTTTTAGTCGACCGTGTACAGGAATATTACCAAATAGTAAATTCAATAAATGCGCTAAAATAAACACATTTGGCATTTGCTCTTAATAGTTGATTGATTAAATTAAGTAAAAAATTTAATCCAATTGATGCATAAGCATTTCATATAGTGGGGAATATTTGGCTCTGGGTCATGCAATGTTCCCAATCAGCCTGCGCGTGTTTGCCGTCAGTATTTGACCTATATTTTTATTCTAACTTCAAGTATTTATGTTAGTAAAATGGAAAGGGCTTTTGAACTCGCAGAAGAGGCTTTGAATGCTTCAGAGGTTCCCGTTGGCTGTGCATTCATATACAACAATGAAGTAATAGCCTCAGGCCGGAACGAGGTAAATGCTACTGGTGACGCAACTCAGCATGCCGAAATAGTAGCAATTAGGAAACTAACGCAGTGGTGTGAAGAAAATGGACAAAGTTTGGTTGCAGTTCTGCCGAAAACTATCCTTCATGTTACTGTTGAGCCATGCATAATGTGTGCTGCCGCCCTCCGGTTCAGTCTTCCAGCACAACCTAAATGGTAGCTTCTATTTTTTCAATATTCACTTGCATTAGCATCATATATTATTCTCAAAATGAACGTTTTGGTGGCTGCGGATCAGTTATGAGTATCCACACGGATGAATCCATTCGACCACCGCTTATTTGCAAGTCTGGTGGCAGCCCAGAGAGATCAATAGAGCTACTGAAGAAGTTTTTCAATCAGGAGAATTTAAATGCCCCGATTGAAAAGCGTATTAAAAAGGGTCAAAAAGGACAAGTGTAAAAGGCCTTGTCCGTTGTGTATATTTGTAAATACATTTTATTTATTTTTTACTACTTTGACGAATGAATAATTACTCGCACGTCCATGGTTCTTTAAGGGGCGGCTAATGACTCCCTGATCTTAATTATTTTTGTGATGTGTCGAACGTCCCGTTCTCTATTTCATTGTTCTCTCACTTACCAAAGTATTTAAATTTAGCTGGAATTGTGCTAGTGTGGAACATACCGCGTCTATTCGATGTTTGTTGAAATTCTATCAGCATTCAGTTCGTGGTTTTAGTCGTTGCATGTTAATGAAGCAAGCTTGAATTACGGGTCTAGTTTTAGTTTCTGGGAAAATTGCTCAACACAGTTTCTAGCATATTTGCTATTTCGATTTCTCCGCACATGTCGTAGGTGATGATCGAATCTTGAAAGCGTGGTTTATTGAAATCAAAAAATCCTTTAATGCAAGCGTGTTCATACCATGCACTTAAGTGGGTGCGATAATTTTCTGCTCCCTATCATCCGCAAGTGTCCATTTGTTCCGCTACGTCCTCCAGTATGGAAAGGCCCCCGAAGTTACCAAAGCCAACTCATGATTATAGAGGAAACAGACATATGGGAGGGAACACATTTACCTAGACTGTATGTATCTATCACGGGGCTTAGTCATTAAGAGCAACTTTCGACACGTTGGTCATGCGCTGACTATTGAAGGTTAATTGGCTGAAAGGTCTCTGGGTTCACCACCACGTATGCTTCCTAACGTGGTTATTAGCGAGACCGCATATGCTGGCTGCGGGATAATTAGCGCGCCACTCTTTCCAGAATGTTCTATTGCGAATGAGATTCCATGGATGAGCATTGCTAGCGTTTTGTTGCCCACAGCTTTTTTGTAATATAAAGTCATTTCTTGTTATATATATCAAATAGTGACAGCAACTATTGGGCAAATAATAATAAACTGTAATGTAAAGTAGAAAAATTAGCAATTTAACTTAGCGGTACATGAATAAATTAAAATGGCTTCTTATGACTCAGATAATTCATTGGTAACTTTTTGTAGTTCGATAGGACATAGGTAACTCACTCGCGTATCAGTTTAAATAATATAATTTCCACTTTTGGCCGAATAAAATATCGTAATATGTTATTTCAATTTTAAAAAAATTTCAGAATTTGCCATTGAAAATTTTTCCTTTATGCCTTCCAATCTTTCACTTCTACCCTATGTAAATGATTCCGCTTAAAACAGCAGATCAATAATATACGTCCACATGCAATTCAATTCTGCCACACACTGTACAGTACCAGTGGCTAACAGAACAGGTCAAAAAGCATGTCAGCAGATTTAATAATCAACCGAAAATTCGAGAATCTACATCAGGAACTAGATTGCTTAAGAGGACGTGAAGTTAATCCTTCTATTGATATCGATCTTCCTACTTATGCAGTCGATTACGCGATTATTAGCGCAATAAAACGCGACTCGGCATCATATTTGTCGGATTATTTACGAAAACACTCGTCAATTATTTGCAGGTTCTTCTACCAGGAGACCGGCGTGCCACAAAAACCAGCGAGAAAGATTATTACCATCTGTCCTCTCCTTTATTATGCCCTTCGCAACAATGCCCTCGAATGCATCCGAACTTTAATGCAGCGTGGAGCTTCGGCTTTTCAACCTTCCTATGTTATCGAATGGACAGTTACACGAGATGGTGACTCGAAAATTGAAATTGTGGAAAAAAAGACTATTGCGTGGCTAGCGGAGCTCTTTCTGGGCAACGAAATAGTATACTCTGCAAAAGTTTTAGCCCACTTTAAAAAATCCAATGTGGATTTCGTGAAACCACTAGAGACTCGAGTACAAAAACTTAATCTGAAGAATCCAAGTCCTACAAAAAAAATTCAGTATAATGATGTTTGGCATTGTATTGAGAAGACTGTCGAGAAAATTTGTCCACTAGAAGACCTTCCTTATCGTAAAGGGATTATAAAGAAACTCCGTTCAAGCTTTGCCATGGATACTTTAGATGATATCATTAAGAAGCGTGACATTGTAGAAAAGAAGAAAGTTACAAAAGAACAGCACGAAAAGGCACAAGAGGTTTAGTTTCACTCATGATAATGAATTTAGAAATCATTTTAGAGCTTTAATTCATTTCCACCGTTTAGAAGTTTAATTTGATCGTTAATTGCATTTTAAAAATACTTAATAAATTTTACTTTTCTCCCATTTACTAAATCGGATTTTGAAATCAGCTTTTATTTCATGTAAACAGCGTAGATTTAAAGAATACGATTTGCTCAAACAAAAACACCAATGCGGAATAAGGTAAACATTTAAGTTTGCTGGTTTATAGGTTACGAGTTCGAGACCATCTGTCCATGTCTAATGCTTTGAATGACCATCCGCAATGCCAAACGGATTGGTGGCTGGGTGCAAGCTTTCCTCTTATTTAAATGCAACAGGAAAGAAAAACATTCTATTTAGTAAACTGGAGAATTTTAAGCGCTAAAAGCAGAATACAGTGAAACGATTAAAAATTAGTGTCACTTCGAAACGAGAACTAAAAGCTAAAGTGGCTTGATAACACAATAGAACTCGACCTTATCTCATCCTAAAAAGCCCAGACCAGATATAATGGTGATTCGATATTTATTTTTTTCAACTTAATTAATAGCATTATCTGCTCTTCCGCCTTTTAAAAACCTCTTATAGGGAATTTTACCAATTACAAACAAAGGTGAAAATAAAGGTGTCTCCTTTTGGCAAATATGTGTTCTCTAGAAGTCCTAAGCATAAGATGAAATATAACCATTGTGAGGAACCAAGGCTGATAAAAGGGATCCCATTTACCACAGAATTTTCTTGAAAGCCAAGTCGTGCGTATAGAAACATTTCATCCAATCAGATAGCAAGTTTCCGCAAACGAATAAAAGTGACCATATTTAGTGTCAAACGTGCTAAAAGTTTTCGTGATTTCATGCTATAAATCCTTTTCACTTCATACGCTCTGTGGCATCGATATTATTGAGATAGCTAGGCTTATTTAGGGAACATTTTCATTCTATTGAAGTCCTCGCTACAATTAATGTTAGTTAATTAAAATATTACTATATAAAAATTATAGGATCTCAAAGTCTTTAATGTTACTATTGCCAAATGACCAACCATCAAATGGAATGACCCATTGGAAGAAATTTCACGAACTGGAGATATCTAAAGGCCACTAGACCATTTCGAATTTGGTGAATATTACACGGCTTTTGAATAGAGCGTACTTAAAAAGTCCGCCTATGAATGCATTGGTTCGGTAAAAGTGATCCGTAAAAGTCCTGATCTGAGATGGATTAGTGATTTCCTTTCCTTAAGTTTTAGAATCTCGAAGTACTACGGAGAGAAAAATACATTGGCTATAGGTTGGATTTTACATACTTCATTTCCTACCATTCTTGTCTGACAGCAGATATCATGAGTTTCGGGATTGTATATAGGAGAATAATTATATATGAGTGGTTACTTGACGTTAGTGATGTTTTCCGACTGAAAGTGGGTCGATAAGGCACTGATGAATAGAATATCAAAAGTCCAAAGATGATCACTTTTGTCCAATTGATTGGTGCAACAGGAATGTCTGCGAAATTACACAAAGGACTGTCATCTAAATTCTTCTTGTGAAAAGGAATGCGAATAAAGTAACTTAATTGTGAAAAGCAACATACTGGACCCCACTTCCACTACCCTTCATCAAATTGAACATAATTTTTACAAATTAACAATGCCTGTATTTAAATGTTAGAAATATTGCATATGCATATATAACAATAATTTACAGCAAGCAACTAGATAATGTATTTAGCTCAAATGAAGCAGGGTTATTCTGATTCCTAAACTCTACACTTTACTTCCTAAATACCCAGAGTTTACAATTGGAAATGTTAGCATACACTTAGTGGGCTTTCATCTACAATACGTTTGGATATTGTCCATATTGAAATGCTATAAAGGGTTTTGCTCGGTTATGGAAGATAAAAATAATACCTTGTCAAATTGCAATGTTTAAGCAAAACTATACCATTTTAACATGAGAAAATGCTACCAAGAGGAGATATTTATTGAATATATAATATATAATGAATTATCACAATTTATACACATAAACATGTGTTGACACATATACACAACGACTTTCAAAAACATGCATATATAGCCAGAATTGCACTCCATGCAAATAACAAAACTCAACGATATTGAGATTTAAAGCCAGTCAGTTTCTTCTGTTACCGCGGTAGAGATGTTGAAATCTTCCCCGTTTACTCCACGTTTGGGAAGTACCCTGCTGTTGTGAAGTACGACGCTTTGCTCCGGCAGTTAGCGCCGTTGGTGATGACGTAGCCGGTGCTTTTGGAGGTGATGGTTCTATCCACGATAAAACTACATCATGCAGACAATGAGATTCGATTTTTGAGCGAAAAATGCAGCGAACCATCTTCTCAATGTTTGCAAGGGCCTTCACAAAAAGAGGATAAGAAAGAATGGCAACAATGAAATAGTTCAGCAAAAAATCAAGTTACACGACTGAAATTAACTGAATAACTAAATGACTTAATAAATTTAAGAAGTGATCGGGATAAATTGTGTATTTCCGGGGTTTTCAGAAAGTCTGCCAATCCGAAGAAGTATCGAAGGCCCTTATTTTCTAAAGGGCGGTTATATGGGGTTGGATGTTAAAATGTTGCCTCACAGCTTTTCTTTATTTGGGACTGAAGTTTGACTCCCTTCTTACGGGATGAATCAATTCGAATGCCCAATACATATACATATTGATGAAGTACTTTGACTTAACTAAAAGGTCTGAGGCGGGAAAAAACACAATCAAAAAGTGCTAGAAGGTTGATGAGAAATTGAATACCGAACATAAAAGATGAACTATCAATAGGGCATATTGGTAAAGTGGTTCAATGCATCTTATTTTGAGAAATTAAACATAAGGGAAGGGTGGAACAGGGTCACCACTCGATCAGTTAAATTTATGTACATGTGATCGTTTGCTAAATTTGAACAGGGTAGTGAAAAGAAGTGCAATTGGTTCAATTGGAAAAAACATCAATCTTAAAGAAAATTCAAATATCTCAATTAATTAAAGACTTCAATGAAACGATCAACTACAGCAAGTGAGGATCTTTGGACTTAAAATGATGAACAGGAAGCAAAATCGGTTTGCCTTCTCAATTAACGGATGAATTGAAGGGGCAAAACCCCGCATTCTGATAGAAAAAAACTTGTTAGTAAACGCTGGTAATCATAGGCAAACACCTTCAGCAATTCATGAAATTTGAATAATAGAACGCGAACTACTCACCAACCAAAATCGAAAACAAAAAATTCCAACGATAACTTTACTATTTTCACACTATTCTCGATGACTTCTGTGATCCCCTTACCTTTAAAATTTGTTTGACTTACTACTGACAAATTTCATTTGCTTAATGCAATTAAATCTGTAAACTTATTTTGCACACGGTAAGGAACGATATCAACTTGAGGGAGACACTAGAGACACTACACGGACATACTCTAAGATAAAAGCCAAGGTCATCAAGACTTAATTACCCATAGTGAAAATAAAAAATACTACGCAGTTATCCCAAGTAATCCTCATAGGAAGTGATTCATAAAATGCGAAAAAAAATCAATAGCTCACCCGCCTCACTTCATCAGCAGTTTTAACCGAACAGCCACCTTCAGCTTGGAAAGAAGCTTGCAGTTCGGCAACAATCGGTGTTTTGTAGGATTGTATAAGCCGTGCCGTATATTGGGCTTTATGGCGCAGAGAATGCAGTCTAGCGGCCCCCTCTTGTGAAGCCGCATCACTCTCATTTTGGACAGAGGCACTGAGAAATGTGGGGCAAAATTTGAGTAGATTAAGAAGTGTATACAAAATGCACTCAATAGTAAAAGCAGGAAGAGACATTTTCAAGTGGACATCTCCTTCGTCAGTAAGAGTTGAGAGTTCCGGTAAGCTAGTCAAAAGTGCCACGTAAAGGGGCTGAAGCAACTGAACTCGACGATCCTCAGGAATAGATGTAAATGTATCACCCGGATGAGAACTGAAAGTTGTTAAAAGCTGCAGAATTCCACGTTGTTGGAAGGGATTCTCCACAGAGAGAACGGAAGGAACAACGTTATCGAGCATATATTTCAGCAACTTGGCAGCTGATACATTTTTTGATAGCAGTCGTACTATCTGTTTTCCAGCCTGTTGAATAAGTTCGACAGATTTAACGCTTTGTGGATCAAAAGTAGGCATTTTCTCCATGACGAAACTGCTAATCATGTTGACTAATTTTTGACGACCTAACAACGTCGACAGCGATTTGAGCGAAGACATAATAGTAACAACAGCAACGAATTCAGTAAATGAAGCATCACTGAATAAATTATTTAAGTGTTCTATAATAAATTCTTCCAATTCTGCAGTCATTTTTTCCTCTGGAATGTCCTTCAAACAGTCCATTAAAAATTGCAGTAAGTTTTTCCGTTGAATTTCTGATTTACTGGGCACAATTTGATTAAAAACACCTATGAGAGTACTGCTGGGATCCATCATGAGAAGAGATTTAAGCGAATTATTAATTCCGTTCGATTCCTAAAGAAAATATAAAAAACGAAACCACATTACCGAGACATTTTCAGCAATTACCAGCTGGGCCAAGACGTCTGAAACGCGAGGAATAAATTCAGGCACGGCTTTACAAATTTGCTGGAAATCACGAACAGCCTGAATGCGAGTATTGGAATCTTCATCATCGCACAAATCAAGTAGACAGTTAAAGCTATTTTCTTGTTCAGCTTGGAATAATTTAAAAAATCTGCCAATAAATTGGGAAGAGAGCTTTTTCTCATTAGGTCCGCTTTTGCTTCCTTGCAAAATTTTTTGATAAGCCTTAAGTTTCTAAAAAAAAGTAGAAAATGAACCGAAACCCTACATCAACGTCAGAACTGGAATTATTCGATATTACATAGAAACAATCGTATAGAGATTCGACGGTCACGGCGAACATGTCTAGAAACAAAGAGAAACGACTAACTTACCCAAAAAAGCACAAATGCGAGGATTGACAATATTACGCAAGGTCGATTTCAATAAACTTTGGTTAATTATTATAAAAAAAATTAGAACAAATATTGACTTAAATTTTAAACATATAAAGTTGTTAGAATGAAATCATTAGCTTATCATGATTAAATATCATCAAGCAATGGATTTTAATTAAAAAAGCAGTAATAAATAAATATAATATTAAAGTAAATGACCTAAATACTCATAGTCAGAATTTTGAAATAAATGCATAGTAGATATTTACAATTTATTTGCACGTTTATCGAACATAAAATTGGGTAAAACATTGCGCGCGTTCCTTATTTCTCACAAGGCTTTCCTATGGATTCTGACGAAGAAAGTGTTGTTTCTGCTAAGCGCATGCGACATGAGGAAGAAAGTGATGATCCTAGCGAAGATTCTGAAAGGCTTTCGATAGAAGAAGACGATGATGAAGATGAAGAGGAAGAACGTAGGCGGCGTAGAAAGCGTCGTGAACGCTATCGTGACGCGAGTGATGTGCGAGTAAGTAACCCCAATTGTCATATTAATAACTTTTATGCAAAGTTTATTATTCGTATGAATCAACTTTATTATAAACTTTTTTGCTGTTTTTATGTCTAGTTATTTAAATATCTGATTGTTTAGAATTACTTAGGTCGTTTTTTGCCTCCTTAGAATCTTTTCAACGATGAGGCTGAAGCCGTGGATGACGAGGAGGAGGAGGAGGAGTCTGGTGATGATGAAGCGGATCTTTTAGGTCATGAGGATGTTGAGGCCATCCAGTCTGCTATGGCCTCCGCTCGTGATTTAGAAGCTCGAACTCGAATGCAGGAATTCACGGAGCAGGACGCAGATGAACTAGAGCGTTATTTTACAGAACGTTATGAGAAATCAAACTTCGCTTCAAGACAACTCGGTGAAGGTTATGGCATGACGGCTAGTATCCAACAACAACAAAACCTTCCCGGTATCAAAGATCCTCACCTTTGGCTTGTCAAATGCCAGATAGGCGAGGAAAGAACAACTGCTATTGCTTTAGCTCGCAAATTCCTTGCCTTCCAATGCACTTCTACCCCCCTCCAAATTAAGTCTATTATTGCAAAAGATACCCTTAAGGGTTATCTCTATATTGAAGCTTTTAAACAGACTCATGTCAAGCAGGCAATTGATGGTCTAAAAGCTCTCGCACGAGCCCAGTTTGATCAAAAGCTTGTTCCTGTTGACGAGATGGTTGATGTGTTGCGAGTTGTTAAGGAGTCCGCGCAATTAAAACCTAAGCAGTGGGTCCGCATTAAGGGTGGTCGTTACAAAAACGATTTAGCACGTGTAAGTATTAAACTTTTTGTTAAAAATTTCGGTTTTCCAGCACTGTTAATGCTTTATTTGTCATTTTACTTTATCTTTAGGTTGAAAGTGTTGAAGATGCTCAAAATATCGTGTGGCTCAAGCTTGTCCCTCGGATTGATTACGAACGAAAACGTAATCGAATGTTTGAATCCGAACCTGTTAATGGAGATCCTTCTCTATCTGCTAATCGAAAATTTAATTGGAAGCGTCCACCCGCTGCCTTATTTGATCCCACTAAAGTTAGCGATCGTATCTCCACCAGTGGCCGGTATGTTGTCTTTGAAGGCAATCAGTATGACTCAGCAGGCTTCCTCTTAAAGGACTTTAGGATTAATACGGTTGTAAGTCGTCGCATTTCAGTTATTTGTTCATTTATTGAAGGAGCAATAGAGCTTATTTCTTTTTTAGGCGGTTGTGAATTTTTAAATTACAGTACCACAAGGAACAAAAAATATGAGAAAGCGTTGAATGTATTTTTTGCTAATGGCTACACCCTTATTGATTATAAGAATGAGATAAAATGGAAGAATTGTTTGTTATCAGCTCTGATTATTGTTATCTGTTCTAGGGGTAGAAGAATAAAGATTATTTTCAAAATATTCTTGTCAGCCAGTGTTCCTTCTATGAGCGTACCTATAAACCAAGTACGCAGAAAAGTTCTACTGTCTATCCTTCTTTTTAACCAACATTAAATGGTAGAAGCTTATTTTGATGGCCAATTTATTTCATACACCTCTTTCCTTTCACTACAATAGCACCCTCTCGAGGTTGATTTAGGTTTCTAACGTACCATAGATGGCCTGAGTGGAATAGCATTTTTGAGAATAATTACATAATGAAATGGAATGCAGGGTGCCTATACTCAATTGGCTGAGACGAGAAGGAGCCGAGCATTTTCCAAGTCACCCACCCATAACTCAGTGTTTCGATCATGATCTCTTTCTGAGAAGAAGTATAGAATAACTATACGCTTAAATGCGCTGTCCTTTCATCTTGTCTAGTGTGGTTATAAGCCTGTTTCTTTTCATCACTTATAGTGAATTGCATGTGGTCATATCGGGAATATTCAAATCTCTCAAATATTAAGTAAAACAACTACAAGTATGTTTTCATTACGTTCTGTTGGTCTATGACCTGACATGTTAATACCAATGTTATTTGTTAACACTGACAGCTGAAATCATTGTCCTCTCAATCGACGACCGTGATGGCGTAGTTCTTAAGCCGCACTTTTAATTCCCATCCCTCAATTACATTTGCATTTCTTAACAAATACGGCGTTATCATCATAAAGTCTATAAAAAAAATAAGCGGAATCATACCTTCCAGTTCTTTTTTTTGCGATAAGCGTAATAATGAGAAGAAGAAATGATTAAATCAAAATTTACTTCACTTGATTTCGGTTTAGAGATATATCGTGAAGCTTCTTCGTTGAGCAACTCTCCGGTTGGCCTGATTGAACCAGTGGAGTTGGTTACTCCCATCATTGAGTTTGCTTCGTTAAATACAGATTTAGTGATACGTGCCTTGTCAGATGTGCATTTCGATAAATTACACTACCAGCACGCTAAATATTACCATTTTTTACTTTTCCATTTGACATATTCTGGCGTCCTACTCATAGTCAATTTAGTAGCTAGGTTGTTTTTATTTTTTTACTGTAGATCTCAGAGGGCATTCGGCCTACTTTAGCCGAGCTGGAACTTTTCAATCAAATGCCAGATGGTGTAGAATTAGCAGCGGCGGCAGCATCAGTGGCTTCCAAGAGTTCCACGGCTCCGAAATTGGGTCCCAACGGCGAGGTACTCTCTGGGGACTACGACTTCTTGCCGGGCGATATTGTCGAAGTGTGTGATGGTGAATTGAAAAATCTTCGAGGTACAGTTACTTCTACTGAACCAAATGGCCGAATTATTGTTCAACCTAGCCACAATGATCTCAAAGAACCCATTCCTTTCAATACACATGAATTAAGGAAGTACTTCGAACAAGGTGATCATGTCAGGGTGAGCAGATTGAGGTTTATTAATATCATTTTATAATTGATTAATCTAACAATCTGAAAATGGGAAAGAGTAGGGAGAGTTAGTCCATGAAAACTGGGGTTCTTTACTGCATATGAAAGAAGGAAAGCATTTTTGTTTATTGAAAGGTATCTTCGGGGTTCCCAGAGGAGAGGAACAGCCAAAATCACAAAATGTGGAGGGCGAACAGAAGAGTGATTCACAGATGTAAAAGAGACAGACACAAGGGTAGAGAAAAAGGAAGGGTGAGTACTGTGAAAGTGGTCAAATATGGCACACAGTGTGGTCATGGTAGTTTGAAGTCAAGTCAACTGCCGGTTTATAGACTTCTTTGTCGTACGAGTATACGTTGCCCAGTGTGCACCACGTGGAAGTAAGTCTATCTCGCACCCTGCCGCCGGTGAGTGGCTGAGCAATCGTCGGCCGCTGGTGGTAAATATTGTATAACTCCACATTCTTTGATTCTTTTTTCCCTTCATTTAGCTTTAGTATTATCTGGCTTCAGTTGTTTTCCCAAGATGCAAAATTGCACATTTTTTATATTGTGATATTTCCAATCCAAACATTTCCTCCTCTTTAGGTGATCAACGGGCGTTACAGGAATGAGACCGGTCTTCTTTTAGTTTACGAACCCAACATCTGCTTAGTGCTACCAGACAGTGGAATGTCGGAGATTCGGGTTGCTCCAAGAGATTTGCGCCTTTGGCAAGATCGTGCTGGTCCAACTGACCCTGGTAATCCAGGAGGTGTTCAACTCAATGAGTTCGTTCAAATCGATGCTCAAAACGCTGGCGTGGTCATCCAAATGGACAGGGAGAGTATTTCTATTCTCACATGTCACGGAAAAGTTGTCAATGTGAAAGCCAATACTGCTCTAAGGGTCGTCAAATTCGGTGGACCACGTAGTGTTGCGCCTCAGGCGTTGGATCACAATTCTAATACTATTAAGGTAGACATTTGAAAATCTTTTATTAAAAATTTATATATTTATTTCAAATGGCAGGCTTTGTGATATTTATCATTAGCCCTTAAACTTTGACTTCAGCTTCCCCCAAGGGTGGGGGGGGGTACATTTATAGCAGTTCATTAGCTGTCTTCTTGCTTCCCAGTATCTCTGGCTTTCCGTCGTTGTCTTTAGTGCTGGTCATCGAATCAGGTGGGTCTTCTCCATTTCCTCATGTGGGTTGAGTGTATACTCCCAATCTGTGAAGATGTT
>UZAE01001099.1:0-15194 GCA_900617975.1 Rodentolepis nana | reverse complement strand
TTCCAACCTATTAAAATAGATCCATTTCAATTATTTTAAATCCTCGTGGAGTAATCATGAAATTAAATAAAATTTGATAATTCTGCATTTTGAGCAGAGGCTGTCGAGTAGGCGCAGCCGAAAAAGGGAGTTGCCAAGTTAATCATTATCTGATTGGTTGCCTGGATATGTTCCCCTTTACTCACGCCGAAATATCGTTTACGCTTTCGGTCTCATTAGATTTGTGCGGCAAATCTCCCATAATCTATACATTTTCTTCTGGAATTCCATCTGCCGACAATAACGTCGTGATCTTGTTATGCGTATTCAACGTCAATACTCGATTGGCACAGTCGGTTTTTATAAAGGTATTTATTTATATCAAATGACAGGCATTTTGATGGTTATCATTAGCCCTTTGGTGAAAGAAAGTCGAGAGGGGGGGGGGACAGAAGAATCTTTCAAAGACGAAGGTAGAAAGATAGAAAAAAGGTGAGGTTAGTACTGTGAAAGTAGTCGAATATGACATACAGTAGAATCATGGTAGTTTGAAGTCAGAAATCAACTGCCGATTAATTGACTTTTTTGCCGTATAAGTACACGTTGCCCAGGGTGCACCACGTGGAGGTAAGTCTATCGCACACCCCTTTTTATAAAGGTAATGCAGGGAAAAACTGTTTAGTGTTTACAGAACTAAAGTTCCTGAAGCCTAAACTTTATTGTAATGGCAAATCATTAGTACATCTGTGGTAACTAACTCCAATACTTATGGACAAATTAAAACTTAAGCAATTTACAAGATATCCGTCTATTCAACGAATTAAAGACCACTAGTTTAAGTAACAGAATGGTGGGGGATTATTGCCAAATTCAAACATTTGATCATTGTGACGTATTGTGAGTATTTCCATTCACAACTCGAGGTCATAATTCCTACTTATGAGATAACATTAATGTAAATTCATATTCTTCAACCAATTACTCATGCTACCCTCAGTTTCAATAAAAACCTTCATGACATTATTAATTTTTTTAATTTTTAAATAATTCAGATCTAGTAAACACTAGTTAGCCCTGATGCATTGAGAATCGTTCAAGCCGTTTTTGCTGTTGAAAGTGGAGTGGTATTATATCGTCATAACCAAGGTATTTTAACCAATCACCGAGCTAAACCAACTGGTTTACAAAGCCTTAACATCATGAATTCAATCTCAAGCATTTATGAACATAAGAGAAATGGTTCAACTTAATGCTTTCAGAATTTAAATACGGTGAGATTCTTGGTGACAGACCTACACTTTTCTACTTGCTCACTATCCATGATTCAACGCTTATTAAATTCGTTTGCTGTTCCTTTTATTGACGCTAATTTGTACAAGATTTTTGCGTCGTCATAGTCGATAACAATAACTAGATGTCTATAATTTTTTTCAATATTTTCCTGCGTGTCAGTTTCTAATTGAAGTTGCCATTACTACTCAAGGAGTAGTCCGTTTAAAAAGAGACATAGGCAGTTGAACATGACTGAAAGGCACAGACAAGTAATCTTTGTAGAATTTTAGGGAAAGCCTCCTTTTAACAAAGCAAAATAATCTTTAGTTTTAAGGATAACTGAAAAAGAATATCCTTTAATCAATTCTTCCACAAAATTATTTACTTGTAAAAATAAGTTGCCACAGAGATAGCGTTTATTTATTACCTTGGTATATTTGCAGCTGGAACTTACTGAGCTCTGCTGATAATTATTTGATGAAAATATCATTAAAGAAGAAATGACCGTTTCTATGTATATGGAGGTTTAATGCAAATTTCCCATAACTGTCAACATTTCACATGCAGAGTGATCTCGTATATCGATACCGCCTACGGGTAATTTAAATCCCTCTGAATCAATTATCCAAAGTCGGATTTTTTAGACTCGATCCAACCAGAATTCTTGGCCCTACCTCTAAAGTTCTTCAATTCATTCAACCCGGAGTGTTTGATTGAAGATACTACTGCTATTATTTGAGTACTGATAAATAGGAAAAATTGTATTATCCTGATTAACTTTAAATCACATTGATGCTTAGCTGTATAAAACAAAACTGACAGACTCACAAAGCTTCAAGCTTACCAAATGATATTTACTACTCTAACAATTACATAAAAGAAAAATATTAAATCAGCTCAGTTTGAACCGCATTCACTCAATTTTGTAAAAATATTACATTTAAGACTTCGATTTAAAGTTATACTAAATTAAAACAAGTATTTCCGTCTTTAGTTTCATCACCTTACCTCATCTGTTCAAATTCTTCCAGCATTTAGCTAAGTTTACGCAACTTGCCAATTAACGTTACTTGATTTACTACCAGGTAGGATTTCTAATCCCTTTAGGACACTCCTTCGTAATAACTTAATAACAGTTCAACCTAGAATGCTTAAATTCGAGACAATCGAATATCAGTACATCAACGGTCTCTGTGACTTAACCGTAGACTCATTAAAACGGGAGCTTTTTTTTCGTTATGCCACTTTTTCAAAATTTACGAATGAATACAAAATCTTTTTGAAGTATGAAACTCTGAGTAACAAACTTGTATGTAAAGGACACTGAAATAAAAACTTCGCATTCCTTTCCATTTTCTACTGACAAGAAATGAATAGCTTGGGAAATTCAATTGTTTAATTATTTCTCTACTTTCGAAGTTGGATTGAACATATTTTATACAATTTATGGATCTCGATCTTACTCAAAATAAAGGTTATATGATTCATTTGGGTATTTCAACTTTATCCTGTTCCCTAGAATGGCGTAAGTTAATTCCTCAATGATTGCGATGATTGAAATAGGTACCACATTAAAAAGTGTTAGACTTAGAAATTTATGCTGATTTTATAAGAATTACAGGGCAAGCAATGAATTAGCATGTTAATGCATTCCAAAATATCGGGTGTGCGTTAGATTTTTATCAACGTGATGCGCCCTGGGCAACGTAAAAAAGTCTATAAACCGGAAGTTGACTTCTGACTTCAAACTGCCATGATTCGACTGTATGTTATATTCTACCAATTATAAAGAACTCACTTTCCTTTTTTCTTTGCTTATGTGTCGGTCTGTCTATCTCCTTTACATATTTTAATCTCCCTTATGCTTCCCCTCTCGAATTTTGCTCGCTTTGATGGTCCCCCTCCTTTCTGTGAAGCTTAAAGTCAGCTTAAAGGCCATTAATAATTATCGAAACGCATTCCATTTGAAAGTTAGTTAGTTAGTATTTCAATATATCAAAAGGCTTTCGTGCCGTTTATAATGAAAAAGTTACCGTAAAATATGCTCAATATTGCAAAATTTAAAGAAATATTTCGCAAATAGTTAAAAATTATAAATGAAATCAAGCAGTTAATTATTTAATAAGAAATTGTTTAAGCTCACAAAATCTTAAATCTAAATGGCTAAATCGGCGTCAATGCTAGTCCGCAACTGTTGAATTTGTGTTCGAAATGGTAGAGATCTGCGAGCAATTGCATAAAAAAGGCAATTCCCTTTTTTCCGAGGGAAAATACCAACAAGCTATTGATTCTTATAAGGAATGCTTAAAAAACTTACAAGATGATAAGAAACGTCAGCAGGTTGTAAATCGAAACCTAGCCCAATGCTATCTAAATCTGAATAAATTCCACGAAGCCGTGGAAGCAGCAAACGAAGGTAATTAGCATTATTTGATTTACACTCAATTCAATAGCTCTTAAGATATGTCCTACTGACACGAAGGCTCTTTTTCGCCGTTCGGTTGCTTTCGAGAAACAGGGTGAATTAAAGGAGTCTATTGTAGATGCGAAAATGCTTATTCAGTTGGAACCGAATAACAAATCCATTCAGGAATTGATTCGAAGGGTTGAATCATGCGTTATAGAAAAGAAGGACTTCGCCCAGAGCCTTAAGGGAAAAGTGGATTCAATGTATTCCATTCTTACTGACGAAAAGTCAGATGATGATCTTATTGGGAAGGCTTTATCAAACATGATCGCTTTAATAAAAGATGAGGGGAAGACTGCGGCAAGCACTTTGTGGTCTCATTCAAGCTCTCAAAAATTGTTTGATTTGACCAATTGTGATAAAACAAAAATTGTCGGCACTTCTCTTTTGTTATTAGAGAAAATTGTGAAAGCTCTTCCGTCATTGGTGAGTTACTGAATGTTTTTTTCCTTTTACCAATGAAATATAATCACTCACATGTTTTCTTTTGTAATCAGTTGATGTATAAGTGCTTAGAATGCTCGACTTTAGTTCAGATTTGTTTAATTTTCCTTTTTTCTTTTTACTAGGGAGTAATAGTTCTCGACAGATTGACGAACAAGTATATTTTTGGACGAGTTCTTTCACCAGATGTTGACGTATCCGTCGAAATGTGTAAATTCATCTCGCATATCCTCGAAAGTATCACGGAGATCAAGTCTTATAGAAAAGCCCATGATGCCGCCTTGGAGGCCGCTAAGCGTAACAAGACACAGGCCCAAACTTTCCTCCCCAAAGAGGTCTATCCCGCATACCAATTGGGTAGGTGAATTTCAATTTTCTCTTATTTCGCTTCAGTAATCTCTCTGAGCCTTGATCATTTCTCACCATAGAAATTTCAAGAAATATTTCTTTAAGTGCAATCGAATTCCATGCCTTTACCACGTTTTCTCCCTCTGCCAATAGGCACCACATGCGCGCTTAGTGTGCGAACGCGCGTTCGGACAGTTACTTATCGATTTGCTTTTTTCGGCATTTGTCACGCTTCCCTTCTGGCCAATAGTATTACTTCGTTAACTTAGGTCACTAAAAAATGAACTATCAGCTTATATATTTTTTTCTAATCGATTTTTTTACATTTCTTTGTGTTAATGCTATTGAAATTCATTCCTAACAAAGTCCATCTATCTGCATAGAATTAGGGTGATTTATAAGCATTAAATCGATAGTCTAAATGAAAAATAAATTGCCATAAGGTGAATAATTTTTTGAGCTTCAATATATTTTTAGTTATGTAAGTTTTTGCTAATTTAAGGGACTTAATGAGCATTTTTTAAATTTGGTCGAAGAGTGCAGAAAATATTTATCATTTTTAGCGGTGTATTTTTGAATATTTGTTTGTTTTTGAAATTGCATATCATGTTCAGTTTTGATCGAATTCGGAGTCCACTTATCAATACGTTACACTAATAGACGCTTCAGACTTTTGTAAGATCTTTCTTTATCTTTTTTCGCCTCTAACAAAAACCATACCTTATTGCATTACACGAGTCTTTGGCTGCCACTTCCGAGACATCCTTGTAATAAGGCTCTGAATGACCAACTTTGGTCTAAAGGCATGATAGGTTTACTGCAGTTCGCGGACTCCTAGGGGCCTTCAGAGAGCTTATGCGTAATTCATCATCCTCATACCTACCTTATTTTGCATAATTTTTTTTATCTTTTGGAGTTTATAAATTTTTGATGCTCACTCAACGAATGCGCTTGTACTCGGAGGCAAAATGTAATATTTAAAAAATCGAAATAAAGCTTCATGAAATTAGGCTTTCTTTTTTTAATTTTTTTAAATTCTGCACTTAATGTAAAAGTATTTCTTCTTAATCTCCCATTGGCCTTCTTAATGTTGATACACCTGGTTACTACCTAGTTCTAGCCTCTTTTTAGTCCCATTTATGATTTCATACAACTTTTAAATTATTCCTAAGCTCATTTTGGAAAGTGTTCACAACACCTGACTAGTGTAGAAGGAAGGCTTTGAGGAGTCTTTCTTGTTGGCTGGAATTGACTAGTGTGGTTTACCTCCCACATCACTGCATTCGCAACTGTATAAGCAATGAAATTTTAACCTCTGTTTTTAATACGTGTATGTTGACTGCTGCGCCTTTGCCACTCTACAAAGCTCCCTAACAAATTTTGTAAAATGGTTGTTGCTTTGTTATCATTATACGTTTTAAATTCCCAACAGATCCAGCGCTTGAAGGAAGGGTTCAAGAGCTTTTGTCTCAGATTATGCGGGCTTCAAATAGCTACCGTCTAGAAGCTGCCGCCAGGGATGTTCTAATCCAGACCCTCACTTGGCTTATCCCATCTGAGACAGGTATCGGGTGGTCGAAGCGTTTCATCAACACCGAAGGTGAGTGTGATCATGAATTGCTGTACTTTTGATGCCCTCTCCTCTCCCTTATCGTCCCTCTCTTTCAGGTAACATTGAACGTCTTTTGGAAGTTGCTGCAGCAACTTGTCCTGCAACTGCTATGGACAGAAGCAACCTAAATTTATCATCCTCTCGTAGAAAACGCTTGGTGGAGGAGACATCTCAAGTTGAAAAGGAAGCCGGGCTGCCGGAAATTTCTCGAGGTGGCCTCCTCAAAACCTCACACAACACTCGTCTTATTGTTGCATGCCTTTTATCCAGACTATTTAATGATCTTAGGTCTGACCAGGATAGACAGCATTTCTGCCAGGTCTGTGTGGACTTTGTTATGTGAGTTATTAGTAATTGAGAGGATTTAAATGGTCAATTAGTTTAGCTAAATATGTCGTAAGAGCGCCAATGAATTGTCCTTAAAATTCGGTATTCTTAAAAGAGAATGAGGCTAATTGCTTTCATCTGAATTTGTTCTAAGTCATAGTTACTTGATATATCACTTTTGTAGAAGATCCAGTTGACTGTATTCTCGTTTTTCACGAGACTCCTTTGGTTTTGGCAACTTTTTTTGCACTTGATCGCCTCATCAACGACTGTTCTTAATTAAAGCACGCTAAGAAAAGTTGAATTAAACACAGAGAACCGATAAATATTCCATTTCAGTTATTTTATAATTACCATCACCCTATGTCTTTCAATTACAAAGAGGTGTCTTTCGTCTATGTCATATCGCCGCAACTTCTTGATGGTCTAATTTAAAACTAATCATCATTTTTCATCTTGTATAACTAAGGATTGTCCATTTTTCATTTACTGTTGCAGGGAACTTCTGACAGATAAGTTTATTGAAAGTAAAATCGAAGCCGCAGCCATAATTGGTACTCTCTTCAGCGGTCCCTACGAAATTGGATCCCGTGTCCTTGGAACCGAGGGCATTCTTGAGGGGCTCTTTCTCCTCACCCAATCCGAAAATCTCACCCATCAAACTATCGCCCTGGATACTATTATTCTGGCGACTACTAAAAAGGACAAGTGTATGGCTATTGTCAATCAAGCCGTCCCCATTCTTCGAGCCCTTTACAAATCACCTGACGATGGCATCAAAGTCCGTGCCTTGCTTGTAAGCTATTGGCCATAAACTATGCTCTACTAACAAAGTTTTAGTAGTGTTTTATTGATATAAGTTCCGCTCCATAATCGGTTAATGGCTCTACCATTTTGTGTTCAGGGCTTATGCAAGCTCGGTGTGCTAGGCGGTTCAGATGCCAGTATTAAGAGCATGGCTGATGGTTCAACCGTTATTCTAATGAAAGCGTGCCGAAGATTGCTTCTCGGTGAGTCGTCTAATGCTCTTCGTGATGATCCAAATTCAACTCGGTGGGCTATCGATGGTTTAGCCTATCTCAGCCTCACTGGAGAAGTTAAGGAAGCTGTTGCTAAAGATAAAGTGCTTCTTGAAGCCGTATTCAAAGTTGCAGATTTAGGATACTACGACACCGCCTTCCCATTAGTTAGTTTCCTCGCAAATCTAACCAATAGCTTTCCCGAGAAAGAAGTTCTTCCAGAGATGGTTGAAATTGCGAAATTCGCGAAGCAGCACATTCCCGAGAAGCATGAACAAGATGAACCGAAGGTTGTCGCTCAGAGACGCAAAACTCTTATTGAAGTTGGGTTGCCAAGCTGTTTGTTTAATATAACAACTAAATTGGTGACAAAAACTTCAGCTTCACAGCCACAAGTTCGCGAAATGGTCTCAAGGTGTTTATAAATGTATACTACTGTCAATATATGAGTAGTTGTGTATTATATCTTTGGAATCCTTTTTAGAATTTACCTTTCGTGTGCCGAGTGTATAGATTGCCGTGGTGCATTAGTTGCTGCAGGAGCCGGAAAAGCTCTACTGAATCTAGCATTGAGTGAAAATACAGATGAAGGAAAATATGCGGCTTCCCAGGCCCTCGCAAAATTGTCAATTACTGCCGATCCTAGACTTACTTTCCCCGGTGAAAGAGTAGGTCATTGGCATTGGGTTTTGATAAAATTTTACCTTTTATTTAATTTAGTTAATTTATTTTCCATAGTCACTGGAAGTCATCAGACCACTTCTTCAGCTTCTTGATATGGAATGCCCAGCTCTACAAAACTTCGAAGGCCTTCTTGCTCTCACAAATTTAGCGTCTCTGGATGATAAGCATCGGTACGATTCCATTCTCTACTTATAAATGATGCTTTCTAAATGGATGGTTTTGAACAAGAATATTTCCCTTTTGTATAGTTCTCGTATGCTGGCTGAAGGGGCACTTCCGAAAATTGAGCACTATATGTTCGAAGAACATGAAGACATACGCCGCGCTGCTGTGGAATGCTTTGGCAACCTTGCTCAACATCCCGCCGTAGTCTTAGCCTACGGAGGTGAAGGAGTTCCTGAAGACAAGACAAACGGTGCCTCGGAGACAATTATAGCTAAATGTGGCTCAAGTGGCTCGGAAGTTATCAAATTATTGACGCTCTACTGTTATGATGAGAAAGACATCTTTCTTGTACGCGCTGCAGCTGGTGCATTAGCTGTGTTGTCTCACGATATCGGCATTTTAAAGCGAATCACTCAGGTTAGTGTCTGTTTATATCTCTCTTCGATAGGAGCTGATATCTTTTAACAAATCTTAACTTCAGGTGGACAAATGGAAGGAGAAATTTGAGGCCTTAGTGGCACATCCATCTCCAGCTATTCAACATCGAGCAGCCTACATCCTACGCAACTGCGTCGAGGTTGGTGGAGCTGATATCTCCCTTGATATCGTCCAAAATTCTAAAATTGTGGAACTCCTTGATTACTTGCTTCATCTTCCCAATATCGGCGATTCGGAACCACTTAATCCAGAAGTAATTGTCCTGGGTCAGGTGTGTAATGCTGACTTAAATTTATCACAATACCAACCTTATATTGCTAAAATGTGCCTTCGGAAAGGTATTATATTTAGAGCTAAAGAGTGATGTAATAATCATTGATTAGATATTTTCGATTTAAAATATGCAAGGAGGTACCATTTTGGCCTTTAGATCGATTTTAACTGCTCCTTATTCGAGCATATCAGATTAGGCTTAAATCGGTTTTCCAATCATTAATATTTTGAAGGCTGTTCCTATCAGTGGCATTTTAGTGGTTTGTAGAACAGTTGTGATAGGATGGAAACCAATCACTGATTCTAGTATATCCTTATACAAATTTTTAAAATGATCTATATCATTTTACCCTCTTTTTTCTAGAATTCCTCAATAGCACTAAAACTCGCCAAGTATAGTTCATTTCCCTAATTAATTATAACCCCATCTTTCTGAGAAATTGACTTTTGTTTCTTGGGGGTTTTAACGTCATAGCTTGACATTATCGCTTTGCTCGCGCAGCCCTTTCCCATCTAAAGTTGCTCTTCAACAGGCAGAAAAAATGGAACTGAAGAGGGTGGAGGAGGGGAGGCTAATTACGCACTCACTTAATTAGGGCATGTGGTGGTTTGATGGTGACTAATAGCACCAAGTCGAAGTCCACTCGGAAATCTGATATTCAACGCGACTGCTAACCTGATTCAATCAGCCCCGGGGGCAAATATCCCATTTATCTAACTACTAATCTATCCTTTGCAGCTGCTTGCTAAAGTCTATATTGCAAAATTCATCATTTGCGATTTCAAAGAATTGATCCAATATGTGTTCGTCTGTTTACTTATAATAAGCATTGTAGATTTATTGGTTTGGGGTTAGAGTTTTTGAGCCTGAGCGTGAGGAAATTCGGCTTTGCGGGGTTGGTGAATTTTTACTCCTTCACATTGGGGGATGACATTATAATTCGCGACGTTTTAAACCCCCCCCCTTCCCGAAATTGTGAATTTGGAACGTTTTTCGTTCTCTGCCAACAACTAGAGTCAGTATACTCGTGGATTTCCCAAAATTTCCACTTCGATAAATAATCTACCACACTGCATTCATATATATATTTGGAGCGGCATAAAACAACTTTATAGACGTGCGTTCACCTTTTGGATTGTATTTCTTTTATTTGGTGTGTTAATTTACCACGGTGGGAATATTTGCATCGCTCCAAACTCTTTCGCTCTTCTTTTTGATCTGTTGCTAACTTTTCGTGAACTGACACTAATCCAGACCTTAATGAATCACTCACCATCGAACGCACTCTTGCATTTAATATATTCGCGTACCTCCTTCAAACTTTATTCACTTTACCAACATGGTATTTCTCATATTGCGTTGAATTTCAGGTTTGAATTTATTTCGATCACGTTGGCATTTTAGAAAATGATTTGTAAATTGTAAAACCTAAAAAAAAGAGGGAATGTTATGATTTTTGTACCGGCGTCTGAAAAGGGATGCTAATTAGTAATTGTCTTTATATTTAGTCTATTGAAACAGAAGGTCGTTTCAAAGACAAGGATGCTGGACTGCCATCATGTTGTTCACCGAGGAATGCGAGTAAGGAGACAGGTGTCTTGGGGGATCGCATCCTTAAAACTAAGATTACTAATGACTATCGGATTTCCGTGTGATTTAAAAGTATTGTCGAGGCTATTAGAAGTGAGGATTTTGGATATTTGCAAATTTATCAAAAATTGGCATTTTCACTCCTTTAAAAAACAACTGTTGAAAATAGTTTGGCTGACTTATTTTCCTTAGGTAAATATTTATTTATTTGAAATTAATTCACCTCTTCAACAATTTCGCACGACTGCTTCTTCTCGTTGACAGTGATTAGATCAAAATAGAATCTCTCTCTCTCCCTGGCATTTGTTTTGTTTTTCTCCAATTTTTTTTTATAATTTGGAATAGGAAATATTCACGAATTGCTGTAGTTGCTGCGTTTTATCTACCTCCTTCGAACTTACTCGTAAATTCGAGAGTGAGGTTTTGTCGTAAACTTGGAATCTACATACTCAGCACTTCTACCGATTGCCGTAGAAGTTAGGAGCTAAATGTGCTTCCTTATTTTGTTATGTAATGAATTATACTTTCTTTATTTCAGGGTTGTCCGAAGGAACTCATTCGTGAGGCAGCTAAATCCGACCGAATCAAGTGTCATGAACTCGCCGATATCACTTTGAACAAACTCGTGGAATACGGCTTCATCAAGCCAACTCACAAGTGAACACGCGCGCACACACACACTCACTGCCTCGTGCCTTCGTCTGACCAATTCTGATGCCTATGATGTCTTATTATATTTCAATGGGACTTTTATGAGCGACTTTCTTTACTAACACTGCATTTGTCTTTTTTGAAGCATGCTTTCTAGTTATCTCTCTCTCTCTCTCGAGCTTATTATTGAAGGAATATGCATATCACCGGTTTTTTGAATGCTCAATTAATTTTGAAACATTGTCTATTTGATATTGGCGTGGGGTTCGTTTGCGTGCGAAAATGGTTATTCTACAAGTTGCTAATGGCTATTCTGTTGACATCAAAGTACTAACATTTATCTTTCTTACTTAAATATTAATTTTCGCAAGATATTCAACCATTTGGAATATCTTACTTTCGGGCAACAAGCTGCTTATTCTATTTCTAATCAAAACAAAACAGTGGAAAACGCTATGAGCTGCTGGGAGAGAAAAACAAAACAGTGGTCCTACAATGGATTCCTGGTCACTGTGGCATTAAAGGCAATGAGCTTGCTCACACAGTTGCTAAGAGGGGGACAACGATTTTGCAATGGATGGACTGCCCGATGTCTTTCCACACAATGAAGGCCTTAATCAGGAGAGAATTCCAGACCTCAAGATACAAAGAACTTAAAGGTCGAACAAAGGAGAAACAGTGGACAGTGGCACTCTCCGATATAGCCGACTGGCCAAGAATCGAAGCCGTTGCTGAGTTTAGCCTACGTACCGGACACGATTGCTTGGCAAAACATCTTCACAGATTGGGAGTATACACTCAACCCACATGCCCTCTATGTAACCTACATGAGGAAATGGAGAAGACCCACCTGATTCGGTGTCCAGCCCTAAAGACAAGGACGGAAAGCCAGAGATACTGGGAAGCAAGAAGACGGCTAATGAACTGCTATTAATGAACTGCTATAAATGTACCCCCCACCCTTGGGGGAAGCTGAAGTCAAAGTTTAAGGGCTAATGATAAATATCACAAAGCCCGCCATTTGAAATGATAATAAACGTCTAATCAGGCAGTTGTTTCTTGGTGATCATGGCCTAACCTCTCAAAACCAGTCAACATCGACTATCCACTTGAGGCGAGTCTTGTTGAAAAAAACCCGTCTTCTGAAATTTCTCACATCCCGCTCACTCCCTTTTTCCCCTTATTGGACTAAATCATTGTTCCTGAGCTAATCCCTGTGATTTAAATATTTTCTATCCCAAATTCAATAGTTATTAAAATAGTGAGAAGTCTAATTAATAGAGCGCTACTCTACTCCCAGACGAATTTGAAGAAATGGTTTGTGAAATTGCAAAACTACTAACCATATCTCCTGAAAATTATGATTAATCAAAATTTCACTAAGCCCTGGATACCGTGGGCAATAATTTTCTTAGTAATCCAGGCAATAAATCCTAGAGCTTAAATTTTGGAACATAAGCAATCGATTAGCAACATACAAACCCCAAATTAAGATTCGGATAAAGGGGGATTATTGGTACTATAGCTTTTCTTGCCAACTTGATTCTCTCCCCCATTATCACTTGCTGGTTCTATTTAAACCAAAATTCAATTTGCTTTCTCAAGGTAAAAAAGTAGAACATAATTTGTATGTTCCATAGTTATTAATAATGCAGTAA
The DNA here is from genome assembly GCA_900617975.1 of Rodentolepis nana. Classification (NCBI taxonomy): domain Eukaryota; kingdom Metazoa; phylum Platyhelminthes; class Cestoda; order Cyclophyllidea; family Hymenolepididae; genus Rodentolepis; species Rodentolepis nana. The sequence continues at coordinate 2,266 of UZAE01001099.1, read as the reverse complement.
CTTTTGTTTTTCTGTTAATAATTAATTAAGTTTTAAAACCTTTTCCACATTCTCTGCACTTAATTTTCTCTCCCCAATAGCCTAGTGGTTGAAAATGAGATTAACTAATGAGGTAATGATTAATTGTGCAATATATTTGAAAGTAGTTGAAGAAGTAGTTCTATTATTGCCCCCTCTAATGTGGCAAGATGAACCACTCGAGAAAAGCTACTCAAAAACAGCTATGTAATGGTTAGAGTCGCAAACACGAGTTGATATTCAATTGACGAGCGAATTCTACTCTTTTCTGCTTCTTTGATCAACTGTATAAATTGATCGTCGAATAGCATACGGTTCAAAAGGAGTGGAAATGCGGCATTAGTTGAACGAATTTTTTCTTCTTATTTTATTAATTCTTGAGCTAACTTCCATTTGATTTGTTGAATATAATGCTTGCTTCCCACTGAATTCGGAGGAAATGTAGCATTCAGCTTTCCGAAATCAGTATGTCACTAACTATGCATTCCGTTATTTTAATTTAATTTTTGCTTTACGTTTTCAAAAAGTAATTATTTTCTGAGAATTAGAAATCGCTCCTTTGTCCAGTCGCACCACATTTCGCAAGTCCACCCACAATCCAGATTGCCCATTCCTCTTTCTACCAAATTCAAACTTCAAATACTTTAGCAAAAAAATGATTTCGCTTAAATTGTGATATTTCCAATGAAAAAGAGTGCTTTTTGTTAGCTTTAGAGGAAAAATTTAATTTAATTTTTTCGATTATCTGAATTTACCTTGTTTAACAGACCGAAGAGATAGTTCGATGGCATTAATCTCTTTCTAAAACTTACATCAACATGAGATATTATTAATATTGACACAAACTTCACCACTTAAATACCTATTTTAAAATCATTATTTTAAATGGATAGTTCTATGCGCTTTTTTTCACAGTTTTAAACTTACCAGAGTTCGATCGTAGCTTTTATTCCCATGGTTTGGGGTGTGGGATAGACTTACTTCCACGTGGTGCACCTTGGGCAACGTATACTCATACGGCAAAAAAGTCTATTTATCGGCAGTTGACTTCTCACTTCAAACTGCCATCACCTCACTCTATGCCATATTCGACTATTGTCACAGTACTCACCTCACCTTTGTTCTACCTTTGTGTTTGTCTCTTACATCTTTGAAACACTCTTCTGTTCTGTTTGATGTTCCTTCCCCTCTGTGAAGCCTGAAGTCAACTAAAGGGCTAATGATAACCATCAAGACGCCTGCCATTTGATATAAATAAATAAATCGATCACAGTACTTACTAAGACCTATTTTAACGTGATGCGTCTCAATTGTAAAAGTATTCCATTGAAACATTACGATTATAACACATAAGAAATTTCAGTATTGTAAAGGGGCTCGAATATTTTCTAAATGCCTCGAAAGAAGGAATCGAGTCTGAGAGAGAATCTGGCTTGAACTGTGATACAACGTGCCGCTTATTTCAAGCGAATGCTATCAAGGAAGGAAAGTATATTTGGCAAATTAAGGCAAAGATCATTGCATTGCAGTGACCTTATCACTTTCCTTAATGAGCTGGTCATTTTGCCTTCAGGTGTATATATATTTCCTGAATATCTCGTTTTTCTGAGCGTTTAGGTCGCCACGCACTTGACGCACTCGCCGTGATCTTATCCACATTCGCTGGGCCTTTTAACCCGTGGAGAAATAAAATCTAAATTTTTTTTATTTTCGAAAAGTGCACGAAATTGGCCTAAAGTTCACAAAAAAACAACATAAAAGAGGCGGGATAGGCTTGAGAGTACATTTAGGCTTTGGAAATATTTGCACATTTGAATCAGTTTGTAAAATAAGTGTTAAATTGTGGGACACGTTATCACTGTGTGCGTCATCGTATGCCTGCATGTCTGCTCGCCAGGATTGGGAGGTGCGGCCGTACAAACAGTGACCAATCATTAACCTCTGTTTAACACAACCCCCATCCTGATCATGAGTAGCTCCCTGCGCGTACACACTTGATCTGCTATATACGTCCTGAATAAACGTGCTCCGTGCTACACGTCTGTTTCCTTTATAGCTGGGCTATGGCTTAGCTGGTTCTGGGATTATAGATAGATGTTGGAGAATCTGCCATAGAGATTTCTGAGTCGGTCAGGCTTTACTAACGTAGCAATCCGCTACAAAATGATCGCCATTTCACATAACATGTTTCTCATTTCCTGAAACCTTGTCAATATTCTCCTCAATTTCAGCGTTTTTTTTAAATAGG
>UZAE01001098.1:0-15195 GCA_900617975.1 Rodentolepis nana | reverse complement strand
CCCCCCCCCCCCCCAACCTTCTCCATATTACAGCCTCGATTTATAGTTGTCTCTACAACAGAACCCCCCCCCCTGTGATTTACCTCCTGGTGTTAATCTCTGACTGTTGTCTATAGGGGTCACTTAGACTCCCTCAAGCGACGGAGCCTCCGCTATAGGAGCAAAGTGTCCTAGAAACGCGCATCTAATGAATAGACTGCCGCAGCTAACAGCCAATTTGGAGTGTTATATCTCTGCAAATGAAAAATCTTCCCAACATGGGTTATCCACACTCCACCGAATTCCGTTCAATACAATGGACGTGTCTATTTGGCTCTGATTTACATTTTCCCAATTAAGGCGGGCGTGAAAATTGTGCAACACAGCCTAGCTTAACCCACTGGCAAAGTTATCACGAAATTGCGATGAAATGTGATCTTTAATGGCACAACACAAAATTGAATTTAATTTGAATAACGCGAATCCTTGAAAAGGAGGATCATGTTCCCATGTAATAATTACTTAAGTAGAATTTAACTATATATATATCATGAGAGTAATGAAAACGAAAATCCTAACAAAAGTAAAATACAAATTTCCAATTCAGCTTGATAATCACCTCAACTGAAATAAAAAAGATCATTTTACATTCACTCTTGAATGAATTGTTATCGCTCAACTTTACAGACATTAAAAAACCCGTCAAAAATAAGGAAATTTCAAGATGGCAGATCAAAATGTATAGCTTTTAGGGGTTTGCAGTAATGAGACCACAAGAGACGATTACACTTCAGGCTATGGTAGGAGGAGGAGGAATAGAGTAGTCCATAAAATTTTATCAGCACACTATACTCGTCGTCTGCGTGGACGGCATGACTCCACTTATACTTGTCTTTTCCATTTTACTCTTTCGGTGTAAACCGAGACTGAATAGAGTCAGCATTAATTCAATAATAGGATACGTGACGATACAGACAGACAACTTCGATACACAACACAATCAACACGACTGCCAATTCAAGTCTCAACAAGGAGTGAAGAGCAAAACCCCCTCACGATATCCTCTGTATGTGCGCGCGTGTAGTCGATTAGTCAAAGAATTAAAGTGTTCATTTACACAGGCGTGAAAAGCGTCAAACAAGAGAGTAGCTAGAATCGCGATATGCAAGCCAATATAGGGGGGAGGGGAGGGGAGGGGGGGGCAGTAAGAATACGAACACAAAAAACCCAGTTTTAAGGAAACAAAATAAAAAAAAAACAAAAAATGTTGTGCGAATAGATGGAGGACAAGTAAGGCCATTTATCAAGTAAATAAGGGGATTACATGGAGTCCAGCTCCAAAAAACTACAAATGCAGGTATAGAATTTCAGATACAATTCAGCGGTGTTTATTGGAAAACTTACGATGAGGTAACACACGTTTCACGGGTGATATTTATTTATATGTATGAAGGAAAAAGACATTCGCACTATCGACAAGACATGTGGAGAGGTGGAGAGAGAGAGAGGGAGAGACTTTGAGATGGGAAATAAAAGAGGTAATTGAACTAGCCTAAGAGACCTGAATGGCTGTCAAAGAACATTCTGTTTGCGAACTGGCAAACAAACTAAATAATGGGCACATTGAGTTGAGAAAGCGCTATCACACACACACACACACACACACACACACACTCATTGTGATGGAAAATTAAGAAACTACCAGAGAGTACAAACAATGATAAAAAACCCCTATCAAGTGGTCTAGACAACGAGTGTTATAAATTAAAAACTAGCCAATGAGTAAGAAAGAGAAGCACAGACATTGCCCTATTAGGCACTACCTTCGCGTAGACAACTTTTCTTAAAACACTCACCAGTGAGAAGCACTAAAAAAGAGTTGAGAAATTTTAAAATGAGCAATTAACTCTTTTACACAGTTAAAATTTCCCAGATGACCATAATGACCCACTCATCACAAGGCATGTGGGGCGGTGTTTGCTTGTCTTGAAAATGGCAAAGGCCGCACACACACACACACACACACACAAAGTCTGCAAAGAATTGACTGAAAATTTATCACAATTGGAACCAGCGATGTGGTGATAGAGTACCAAGATATGCAATCACATTTCAATTATAACTCCAGTTTTAGTGAGGAGTGTTGTGAGCTAACACACGAGTAGATAGTGCTTAGTTCATGACGCGAGGAACCAAACTCGATGGAGTGCTTATTAAATTAGGAGGACAACAGGCTGTACACACCTACTAACGGATAATGAAAACATGGCACTTCCAAAAAAATGAAAAGTTGAAACAGAGAGAGAGAGCGTGCGCGTACCTGTTCCTCCCGTTTGCTCTGCTCAAGAACCATTTGGAGCTTGAGGGCTTCTTTAGCCTCCTCTTCATGACGCTTCTGGAGCTCGCGTTCATGCTCCTCCTTGCTGATGGCTAGAGCCAATTGGAGTTGCAACTGCTCCTCTGTATAGGACTGTGGCTGAGCGGAGTCCAATTCACTTGAAATTCCACCTAGTATTCGAAGGAAGCGTATATGAGAAGTTCGCAAAGTAAAAATAGCTGGAGAAAGTGCTATTTACTGTTCAATATTATTATTATTATTATTGTCAATAATAGAATAAAAACTATTCCACAAATATAGAGTGGCACCACAAACCTTCTCTGGTGTGAGACTCTAATTCTGCCAGACTAAACCAGTGGCAGTTAGTCACTCCACTCATCGGGCGTGCACGAAACAAAAGGGGTGTCATAGGGCCAATTTCTTAATCAATTTACGGTATGTAACATAGTGCAACTCCTTCAATGTCCCAGAGAATTGAGCGTGGGAAATTGATTACTAAGCCTTACTTGCTGAATGATCAATAATAATAGTAGTAAGCCCACAGTCGTTACTATGCCAGTAATAATCCTTTAATCACACCAACTGTTATACACCCCACCCCCACATCAGCCTATAAGTGCTACGGATACAAATAACTGCAAGAAAAGTTTGATTTCGATCAAAGTCCAAAACTTCCCGACCAGGACCAAACTTCAATCTGAAGGGAGACACAATTTGTTATGCCAAAAATGCAGTAAAGTTGGCTACCTATTGAAGAAGCCCTTAATCCCTTACAAGAATGAAATACGCCGAGTACGAAAGTATTCACTACGCTTCCTGGGAAAATCTTCTCGCATCAACGACACAAAGAAATAGAACAGAAGACAAAAGCTAGCATTCCAAGTCAACCTCTTATCGATAACTTGAAACACGCTTATAATATAATATTGTAGCATAAGCGACATCTGCAGGGAATAACTTCTTAATCATTTAATAAAACACCAAGTAGAGAGGTTTCAGAATTGGGGCTCTTAGGCCTATTAGAGCAGATTGATCAAAGCTCGACAAAGGAACGATTCTGGGTTTTAAAATAGTTGCTTTGCCGAATATTTGAGAGAACTAATATAGCCGCAAATACCCTAAGATCGACGTTCTCTAGGGCATTAAGCAATAAAATTAATGAAGAAGGTTAGGTAATAGCTCCCCTAGCTATTATGAGGAGGGAGGAGGGGGGGGGGCAGAGAAAACATAGTCTGCAAATAAGAGGAGCACCTGTGATCCAGTCTCTTTCTGCATCAACATGAGCATCGGTGAGACTAATAAAAAGTACATTCAGATGACTCTTGTGTCAGCAAAGAGGCATGCTTAGAATTGCATATTAACAAGGGGAAGAGTTATGAAGATGCAGGAAACCTTAAAAATAGAGGTCATTGCGTCCCAAGAAAACAAGAAGCCAATACAATCGTGTTATGTAACACTCCGCAACACTCTGTAAACCTCCTCCTTCCCCCGCCTCACTAATAGAACAAGATGGCTGAACAACGAACTCGAGGATTAGGTGTCTTTTATTCTCTGAACATATGACAAATTTCGCATTCTTCTACCTCACTCTCTTCTTTCCTTCAGCTGTATTGACATGGAAATACGTCTCCATGAGAGTCTATTGCTCACTCGCCTACTTTTTCTGGCAACATGAATAGAATACAACATGTAGTAGTACCTTCAATATATGTGTATTCATTAATAAATCAACGAAACTCCGGCAACTAATTTCGTCATGTGTTGGACATTGTCATGGAATACTCAGCAAAGTCCTCAACAAACGGGTGAGTTAAATTTTAGAAGTTGCATAAGAAGAAAACTTAAATTCATACCTAGTTCCAAGCACCTTCAGAGCAAACAAATGAATACGGATAGAATTCGTGTGACGCGGTTTAGAACAGATCAAAGAAGAACTAGAAGAAGATGCAGTAGAGCGCTCAGATGAAACGGCAAAAACATGGAGTGTACAAGCTATAGTGGGCGCAAAAATACGCATGAAGTAATTTGAGTTTTATGCAAGCAGAAAGATGGTGAAAAAAAAACAAATCAATTTGACTTTCAGGCTATTAGAAACAACAAACCATGCGAAATTAAAATTAGAGTGCCCTGAACTTAATTCTCTGTTTAGTCTGCTGATCAAAGTGTGCGCTTGTGAATCCACAAATTCATTCACCCTAAATGGCTGTAATGCATAGGTCATAATGGTAATGATAATATTAACAGCGAAATACATTGTAATTGAAAAATTGTTTATTTATTCATTTCAGTGCAGAGGTCCACTTTTAATTCCCAATTTTACTGGCAGCATTGGCATTCTTACCACCACCAGTCCCTATGCCAAGGGTGGAAAAGGCCACAAACCAGAATCGATACTGGAGCCCCACTGAGAGGTTCACTTATGTATGGAGCACAATATGCTCACACATTATGGTTTAATAGGATACAAAAAGCCGTCACCAAAATGTCAAGTTCGAGGGTCGAGAGTTTGACAGATTTAGGGGAACGCGAGAAGAAGGACCAGGAGCAAAATTATCAGTCCTTATTGAGTAGAAACCGGGTTGTGATAAAGTGAGCTTATTGAAGTAAGGTAAGGGAATTGAGAGATTGCGTGACCCTTCAGCCCCACTGTACATATAAACCAAGTAACCCCCCCCCCCTTCCATTTGTCCTTATTCGCTCTTTCAATGCTTCTGTCGAATTAATTTTTCATCTTAAACCGCACCTTTGTACTACTCTCTCTCTCCCTCTCGTTCTGTCGTGAAGGCAAGCAGAACTTTCAGATGTGCATCCGATTACTCCATCACAAATACCGACGAGCTACTACAATCTTGAAATACTCACTGAAAGAATATAGATTAACATTGTGGGGTGAGCGATAGACTTACCTCCATGTGGTACACTCTGGGCAACGTATACTCATACGGCAAAAAGTCTACTAACTGGCAGTTGGCTTCCGACTACAAACTACCCTCAATCCATTGTATGTCATATTCGACTACTTCCACAGTACACACCTCACCTTTTTTCTACCTTTGTGTCTGTCTCTTTTACGTCGGTGAATCACTCTTCGGTTCCCCACCTCCTCTCGACTTTTTTTCACTTTGAAGTTCCCTCCCCCCTGTGAAGCCTGAAGTCAACTAAAGGGCTCATGATAACTATCAAAACGCTTGCCATTTGATATAAATAAATAAATAAATAGATTAACATTGGGGAAAGAGATTGGGAGGCAGAATTCAGTCAAGATCGCACCTCCCAACCCCAAAAAGGATCTCAATACACCGAGTGGCTGCTAATTAAGCATTTAAACTAATGAATGGCCATTTCCAGACACACACACAAACTGTAATTAGACGCAAAAAAACACGGCTAAAGGTAACGTGCAGAAGTGGCATCAATCACATTCGACGAATTACAAGTATTAAGCGTATTTTAGAGGCGCGCTTGATTTATAACGCCTATTAGTGTGTGAAAGTGGAAACCGACCGAAACAAAGGCGATTATGTGCGTAATAAAAGTGCCTAAGAGCAAACTGGAGCAAGGTGATTGCTTTTTTTTTAACAAAAACCGAATGTCATGACAACAGTAAGTGATTTGGCCTCATTGTTCTCTAATTTTGCTGATAAAGTGATAAAAAATGCGACAAATAAACAAACCCTACCCCCCCCCCCCCCCCCCCACCTCCTCTTTAACAAATACAAACCTTTATACTCACCTACTCTTACTTAGAGAAAGGACATTTACCCTTTCCCAATGCCCCTCAATCAATTCCTTAAAACATTATTGCTAATGTATTGTCTTATTAGTGGAGCAATGCCAACTTGATATGGGTTTCCCAGTGGACAATACGAAATGCTGGAACGAGACCCTTCCATAAAGAACTACCAATTTGATTGATATTCCCAAGTGGCCTAAAGGAGCCCTAGACCAGGGGAGTAAGAAGACACTCAGCAATAAGGGAATGTTTCCACCCTAACAAACAAGACAACAAAAGTGAATGAATATTAGCAAGTTCTTTGTGTGTCTGCTTCAGCGCATTTAATTAAAAGTAAACATGAACCCATTGGTCGAAGTAACGGGAGATTATACGAAACACGAGTCTCAAGGGACTCGTGTGAATGGCGTAAGGAACTAGAAAGTTCTCCAACCGCCTAATCACCTAAAAGTAGACCATATTGGCGATAAATCATTAAAACAAGACGAAAATTTCCACGGCCTATCCGCTCACTTTTGCCAACATCGGCATGAGAAGAAGACATCAGGAAATATGAAAAGCCAAGAAAAAGAATTTGAGTAAGACGATAAGATGTCCAGGCACCTACATCACGATAACTGGAACACCATTTTTCCCTGTTTCTCTAGCAGCTATACATTTTATGTGTTGTTGCTCAGCCATAACTACTACAAAATTTGAATTTGGCAAATCGAAACACAAAATAGCATTTGAGATCAGCTCAAAAGGCAGATTAGAATTCTCAATTGATAAAAAATAATGACTAAATCCTGTTCTTCCACTGAAAGATAGTAGATAATATTATTAATTATTAGAAAAATAAGTAGTACAACCTTCAAAAAAGACAGGCAGTCCGGCCAACAGACTACTATAATAATAAGTATTATTATTTGATCACGTCATAAGAGTAACTAAGATGAATTGCAAAGAGCAAGGTTAAATTTAAACACTACAACGGTTTCTGTTCGAAGTGACACTTCAGATAGACTACCTGAACCCCCCACCCCACCCCACACCACCCCCAACCCCAACCCCAAGCCAACAGGACTATCAAGATTACTTCTCGAACAACATTAACAGAATACTAGATGTCTTTAATCGATTTAAGACACCTCTATGATTATAGGGAATTAGTGTCAATAAATTACGCACGATTACCACTAGAAATGGGAAAAAATAATATGAATGAAATAAACTGGGCCTTAGTATTTACTTCATAATGCTCCTTAATCCAGAAGCTATTTTTGTTTCCACGCCAAACACAGTAAATAAAAAATCCACTAAGTTAAACAAACGTGGCAATGAAGCGAAGCCCCACTTGCAAAAATATGGGGGAATTCACAAGACTCACCGACACCAGAGAAAGAGGGTTGAGAAGATGGCCTTCTTTCATCTCCATAGGAGGAAGCAGACCGTCCAAAGCCGGCCATGGAGGGCGGTGAGTACGCGGAGGGGCCCGAAGTACCAAGAGCTCCACCATGCATGAGTCGCTCACGAGCCAAGAGGGCCTTTGTGCGTTCCTCTTGAAGCCTCTCATCGTCTCTCAACAGGGCGTTGAGACTCCGTGCCTTTTCGCGAACAGAGTTGCCCACGTCCTTGCCCTCCTCAACGTAGTAGAAATCCTGCGAATAGGAGGCAAGACAAGTAAATACCAAGTCCACATTTATTTACGCGTTAAAGAAATTGCAGAAGTGCCGTAGGTGATGTGCACGTCTGCCAAGGAAGAATTCAAAAGATCGGACGTTCATTGGAGCAACTTCCAGTGAGGTGGATAGACAATCACACTGAAGAATATGCAATTCTTTCACATAATCGCGACTAGAATATCTACCCTCTACCAAAATACAGCTTTATTAATGCTTCTCCTAATGTCCTTGGGGATTTCAATGAAAATAAAAAATATATATAAACACTTATGAATCTAGCTTGCAAGTATCGATGAGCATCACTTCAATACGCAACTCAGCACAATGGCAGTGGTTGATTTCTGACCAAAACAATCAAACTCAGTTTATACAAATCTCATTTAACATAATCCAAGCATACCAACCCCCACCAACACCCTTCCCCGTTTGCAATTGCAATTTTGGCCCAAAGACAACGACTTCGCAACATTCAATGCGAGTCAAAGGTAAACTATGCATTTGGTCTTGGGAGATTTTTCGGTCAAAAGCAAATGTCAAAAGCGCTGTCAAATATCAGGCAAGCAAATGCTGGGAAAGCATTATGAAAAGAAGAGAGTAGATGATTATGGAAATAGAATCTGCACTTCTTTATTATTATTATTATTATTATTATTCAAAAAATCTACTCATCAATAAGTACGCATATAGTAAACTGAAAAGATTCATCACCATTGTTGAACAATAGTTGGAAAATTGAATGCAATAGGAAAAAATAATTAAATAACCCATGTTTGATAATTTGTGCCGTGCAATTCAAAACCAAGTAGCAGAATTCGAAAGGCATTTCAAAGCCTGAAAACCTTATTAACAAGCTCACGGCAAATTATAGTTTGAGTTTACTAATCTCTACTTGTCAAGCAATCGTCAATCACGTTGAATAGTAGGATGAAATTTCAAGGCTGTCGAAAAGATAATTTCTTTCCAGCAATCATCTAGGCGTATAAAAGGATAAACTCTCAAACCTCTGTTCCTCCATTGACTCGCTTTATTCGGTGCAGTTTAAAGTAGTATCGAGCGCATCTAATCATGCTGAACTTGGCGCCATTGAAACATAATAACTAAATAATGTGATTGAAGCCCGAAAGTTTAGCGTCCTTTCTGCTTTACGATATACGTGTAGCCGGGGTGTGCAATAGACTTACCTCCAAGTGGTGCACCCTGGGCAACGTATACTCATACGGCAAAAAAGTCTATTAACCGGCAGTTCACTTCTCACTTCAAACTACCCCCCCCCCCCTATGCCATATTCAACCCATTTACAGTACTCTTACCTTTTCTCTGCTCTTTTGTCTGTCTCTGTCACATCTGTGAATCATTATTCTGTCCCCCTCTCGACTTTTTGTCACTTTGATGTTCCTCTCCTCTGTGAAGCCTGAAGTCAGCTATATGGCTAATGATAACTTTCAAAACGCCTGCCATTTGAAATAAATAAATAAATATATGTGTAGCCCGATAAGGCAATCACTGTTTTATATGCCCATAAATGGCAACATCATTAACTAGGCAAAAACCAGAAAATTTGTTAAAACTGCACCAAAACAGAAGAAGCCTATGAAGGCAAGGGGTAGACGCAGTGCACATCAATTCTGACAAGCAATCAAATGGCCGCTAAGTATCAATTAGCATTAAGAGCACGAGCATGAAGGTCAAATTGAAAAGGTGGGGGGGGGGGGGGGAAAGATGAAGAAAATGCCTGGTTTAGTTAGTTTAAACATGGAATTGGAGAGAAAAAATTTTTACTGTCACCGAGAAAACCGCTGATAGTAATTGAAGAAACCATCTAAACAGGCAGGCTCATGTGATTCAATGAAATGGGAATTAAATGTAAACAAAAATAAGAGGCATTGAAGTTCAGTAGTAGGAGAATACTCTGGGTATCATGTTATGTGAATCACTTTCAATGAAACACAATTCCTCGCATCACTTGTTCTGAATGAGATAGAATTCATTTACCTTAAGGCCAGAGGAAGATTAAATGGAGAACGATGCGAAAAAGACATTCTTTTGTGGAAAGATTTTGCATTAAAATAATCACGATCAACTCAAATAATTGACAAACTTCAACATGAAGCGTTCAAAATGAGTTTAAATGCACTAAAAACAAGTTTTAAAAACAAACGGGTTCCATTATGGAAAACAATGACATGCGAGGTTAGAAATGATCAAAAACAGAAATGGCATTTTCATGGAAGATAAGAGTCCGATTGGTTAAGACTTTTAATCAAATACTTTAGCTTAATTGAGCCAGCTCGTTAATTTATTATTTAAAACCGTCTGTCAGAAAAAAATGAATACGACAATCATACTATTATCGACAAAGAATACCATCACAACACTATGGCACGAAATTTAGCAATAACTATTAGATAAATCAACCGCCCCCAAAATTACAAGTTCTAAACCTCAAAATAGGAGCAATTGAATTATGAAGGCAAATCGTTGAGACGGAATCCAGCAGAAGTGTAGAAGCTCGTATTTGAGAAATGAAGAAGGTACCGTTAAGTGACATTCAGTTAGATTTGGAAGACGAGCACCTCTATTAAATCAAATCGGATGGCAATATTAAGCACAGTAAAAAGAACATAGACAATTGTAACATAAAATCCAAAATACCCACTAGAAAACTACTGAAGAAAATAAATATCTTTCGTTATCAAACATTCTTGATGTAGACATCAAGGGACCAAAGAATCGCAGTTTAGACCCCCCGGATCGAGAAGCAATCATTACAAAAGAATATATAATATTGAAACATTAAAATCGAATCTTAATAGCATAACTCAGCGTCAAATGAATATGAAATAACGACATATGGAATGAATACAAATCAATTATTGACATGTTCGAAATAGATAAAACAAAAGGTAATGAATATGAAGTCCAAGAAAAAGCCAATTTTGAAAATCCTGAGAAACTGACTCGTTATTTATCATGTGTGAAACAATGAATGAATGATCAAATTAGGTGCATAGTTAAAAAATAAGATCTCTACAATATAAAAGAACACAAGCGCCTAATATAGAACATTCATTTGCATTTAGAAAGAGGAAATAACTAACCATAAGAGTCTCGATAGCGTGAATATTCTCGCGGCATTGGATAGCAACCTTATCGCTGCCAGTTTTAATTATATAATCCAGCAGAATAAGAGCTTTGTATACGTGTCTCCAGTTCTTGCTTTTATCGTTCAATCTTCTCCAGATCATTTGCATAATTTCAGTAAATGCGATGACATTATAAGTACGATCTGCTATCTCAGACATCAGAGTACTACTAGGACCCCAAGGATCATTTGACGTAGCTTCTCGCACCTTGCGTTCAGCTTCTGTGTAATTGCGAACGACATTTTTTATATGTCGCTGTAGTGGCATCATCTTGAGGAACGAAAAATCAGTCTCAAAGATAAATAAGTAAATACAAAAGGCAGACCGACAAAACGGCAGATGATGTTATCGAAATGAGCGGGCAAAATGTCCTAAATGTTATTGGCCAATAGAAACGATTAAATATATTATCAAAAATCTCTCACAAAATTTTTTATTAAAAATGTCTTGATATAATGAATGTCTTTTGAAAAAGAAAAATTAATCTATCGAAATTTCAAACTGGAACAATTAAGTCAAATACTTACAAATGTTTAATCCGGATGGTTCATATCTTTCAATACCCTTATGAAACTTTTTATTTGATTTGTTTATTGATACATAACAATATACTTAAGTCCCATGGTATTCAAATAATAAATTACTTTGTATTTTTAACATATACTAATATACAAATTTCACAAAACACGAAATGAATTAGATAATCGTCACTTTGAATATCTCGCACTCAATAAATGCTTGACATTATTTTAAAAAAATTTGAATTAAGATAATGTAGTGGTAGGATTTAATTTTTAAATTTTCTAGCGAGCGCAAATTGTACCACTACTACATAAGCTTAAAAGATTGCCTGTTCAATAGTCATATAATGTTAGAGAAGTTCAATGAAAAATAGGAAAATATACCAAGCTGCAACTAGTGCGAAATAATTGACCTCATGATTAACATCAAAATCTGAGAAAAATCATTGGAACATAAATACATTTACTGAAATCGATATTTTCTCTTAAACTTATTTTAAGATATATGTGCGAAAATTTAATGTTAATTCGATGAGAATATTTGCATACCTGCGACATAATACACATTTTACAGTTGTTTTGGTATGTATAACAATAACTTATTAAGTACTATATTTTTCTCAGTGAAAATTATACTTAAATGTGTATAAATTTTTTAAGTCTGGTTGTAGGTATTATTGATTTCTGCTAATTTTTATTGGAAATACAACAGAGGAGAAAGAGACTTTTGAGTAGTATATGAAATTTCATAAGTATAAGAAATGACAGAGGCGCCTAAATGTGTTTGTATTAAATTAGGTGAAATCGGAGAAATGCTTTTGTATTATAGAGTTTAGCAGAAATAAATATGCTTTCAACAAGGAAATTTTGAGCTCTCCTTTCGAATAAACAGATATTTGGGTTTGAAATAAACTTACGCTACGCACTTAATGACTGATCTTTTGAGAAGCATATAAGCAAACTTAGGGTAAACTATATATCACTATTTGTACAACGAATAAATTCGTTACTCTTGTGTTCAAATGACATAGAAAGTAAACAAAATTTTTGAATTAGTCTATTAACTTATCCGAAAGGAACCAGCGCAGAGTTATCTGTTTAGCTTGTGTCACATTTGAATTAGCGTGGTACATAAATATATTAAATGATCTAATCGTTTTCAAACTGACTTCATCTTAACAGTGTTCGAAAATGTTTTCACACTTGCCAATTAGAAATTCGTAGGTCTAAATTGCAATTAATTACAAAAATTTAAAATGGCTTGAAATTTTAAAACCGCAAATGCCAAAACTGTTTTCAAATAAACATTGAATATCTTTGCATGAATGGGTTAATCAATCAAGCTTACTTGTTAACGTTTAATAATTATCCAGTTTAAATTATTTCAAAATAAGGTGACTAATTTTCAAGTGATTGCTATCTGAAAAATAATCAAACGAAATGTGCTGTAATTGTTAATTTCTAACCTATAGGCGAAGATGCCAATGGCGGAATTAAGAAAAAGTTGGTGAATGGGCCAAAGTCGGCTTCTGCTGGCCTGTTTGATATGATCTAGGTAAAAATCAACATTTATTCTCCAAGACAGATTAAGAGTTATCATTATATCACGATTAACTTTTAAGATCTCTAAAAATTTTCAGTTATAGTTGACGATTAATCCATAATAGCTGTAGTTGAGCTCTAGTCTTTTCCATCCGAACTGAAGTTTATAGAATTTTTACAATGGATCTGTACGGAGTTATTTCGCTCTTGTTATGCCTAACATTTTTATTATTTTAAATTATGCCACCAGTGTTAATCTCATTATATCCTGCGTAGCTTCTTTATATTTTGTTTTTGTAGTGTATTTATAGATAAAAAAGTTTGCCAGACGAACATTTATAATTTTTTTAATTTTTAAGAGTATTGCATTTCTTTTCTTCTATGAAGGAGAATGTTAGGTGATATCGGAAGAATTCCGATTATATCTTTAAGTGGTTGCAAGAGTCTTTCGGACATTTTATCTGAACTCCCTTTGCCCCAACCTCTACCGAAAACCGTTAGTGGTCCTGAGCTAATTGATGACCCCCAGGCTTATCAAGAGGCCCAGACGCTTCTTCAATCGCATAATGATTTCCTTGTCGAGTCTATTTCATCCGCTCTGGCTTCTACTACAACGGATGGAATGTAAGTCTCCTTCTTCAATCATTCTCTTTTATTTCTATATTTAGTGTCCTTAAAAATGATCAACCCCACGCTCCAATTGATTTCCACACTCTTCCTCCGGTTCTGAAGGATGCCATCACAAAGATACCCAACATTCTTGAAGAGAATCGCAGCTTTAAATGTATATATTCATCTAAGGAAGTTCTGCAAATTCTTAACAAAGAGGGTTAGTTTTTTCCTCCCCTCCTAATACGATTCAATTTTAGTGGGTAAATCAACTAAGATGGCCTCTCCAACGAAACCTATTCCATCTTCAACTACCCGTCATCAACCATCAACCGCTGGACCTATAGTTGCTCCTGTTAAACTGAACTTGAAACAACCTCAATCTCCTGTTAGAGAAGTTGATGGAAGTGGGGATGGAAGTATCTACTCTGTGACAACTGTTGAGCCGCTCAAATTATCGATCAAACGGTCTTGTATCCTCCCTACTACACAGGAATCCTCTAAAAAGTCAAGAGTGAGACGCCGATCTAGGAACTCAACTAATACTTCAAGTTCTCTTTCGAATCCATTGATTTCTAGTAGTCAAAGTACTTGGGTAAGTCTGTGTTATCCTATTTCGATCTTCCATTGATACACACATACTGAAATTTCATACACGTGATCTCTAAATGTGTTGCTAGGTCCCCTATTCCTCTATCTTTTGCTAGTCTGAGAGATTGTTAAGCTGATTCTTTGCTGCTATTAATGAGCTACTTTTCAAAACTCTCTCAGTGTTATCCCCTGTGTTATTTTTAGAGGAACATGAAAGGGAGCAATGAAAGAAATGCTTAGCCGCGTTTTAGAGTTGAATTATTTTATTTGTCCCTACTCTACTTGCAGAAGTGAAGATGATTAACATTCTGTATTTTAAGCCAACTACCAACTACTCTACTTTTCAAACTTGTACGAAATTAAAGAACCATGAGTCCGAGAAACACAGACGAACCTATTTACCTACCTTCAATGTGATAATTGTATACGTAATATCGGTGTTCGAAGTGTTCAGTTACTTTTCTGGTATTGATCTTTTGATTTCACCTTCAAAAATGCCTTCTTAAACAACGGTAATAATTATTAAACAATTATTTTAAACTCATTGAATTAGTTAGTTCTGTTATTGTCAATTGAACGTGTTTTGCGATTCTGTAAGAAATTTGGTTAGAGTTCTTGCTCTTTGAGCCTTACAAAGGGGGTATTTTAGCAAGTTTGATTTTACGAGATAAACTGACTAGTATCGCATTAAAAATCGGCTTTTTGGCGCACGCTTGTATTAGATGGGCAACTAAGTCATTGCCGATTTCAAATAAGAAGGCAAATTCGGAATTTTTGTTTAAAAATATAACTTTATTCAATTAGATATTGGCCGTTCTTGTCGATGACCTTTTTCCATCGCTCTGGCAGAGTAAAAATTCCCCGTTCGTAAAATGTCTGGTCTGGTCGACTGGGCGGCCAGATCGTTGTGAATTTTTCAGTGAAAAATCACCGGAATGAAATCTTTCAAACCAATTTCGACACTGCCTTTCTTTTAAGGCTTCATCTCCATATACGGCACATAACTTCTTTTGTGCTTGCGATGCGTTCTTGCCTTTTCGGAAGTAATACAATAAAATGTGTCGGAAGTGCACTT
>UZAE01001097.1:0-15197 GCA_900617975.1 Rodentolepis nana | reverse complement strand
TATATATATATATATATATATATATATATATATAATTATTTATTTGGTCTACTTGATGCACTATTGACACAGACTACTTTCTCATTGAGAAGAGGTTTGATCTGTGGGAAATCGGTAGCACTGTTAAATCTGAAAATCAAATTTAAAGATCATATGAAGTATTTTTGGTGTTGTGGGATCTTTGGTTGTAATTGAGGAATTAAAGAAAAGTGAGGCAAAACCATTGATGAATGCAGAAGACCAATTACTGTGATCGACTATAGAGAGGTAAATAACAATAATTTAAATTTAGTACGGCTACGAAATGTACTTCCCCACTTCATGATAGGAAAAAATGCCAAAAATCGCGTCAATAAGGCAAACTGTAAGTGCGACCACTATGTCGACTTATTAAGCAATTGATTACACAGATTCTTCAGCTTGGCGTTTTCCAATTGCAATCTTTACTATTCTTTTAACTGACATTTCGCGAAACAGCAGTTAAATGTTTCAATTTCACTCTCCCTATAGCAATAATGGACGGTGGTTGCCAATTACTTTTCTTGTAAGGCAAAACCTTCTATAAAGTGTCATTGATAATTCTTTTGTTTTGCATTTTTCCCCGTTTAGTTCCATTTATCTCAACACATGTATTTACTCGGTACATTAAATTGGAAACAGGACTGCTTAACACTTTGATTTTATATTATTCATTAGTATGGCACTTTATTAGTTTGGATCTTAAGCTGATTCTGCTATTACAGAACCATCATTCGCTTGTCATTTGCAATGAAATTAGTTGATAATTATTTCCTCATTGTTGGAATGTCAATTGACGCTTTGGTTAAATTTATACCCCCCCCCCCCCAAATAATTAAGTATCATTTAACTTATTTTCCAAATTTAATTGTTCTATCATTTTGGTGGTCTAATGTCAAATGCAAATGAAAGTCAGATAAAATATGGCAATGTGTATTTGTAATAAACTCCAGATCTAACATGATCAATTAGGCGGCATAGAATGGGATTCTACTACAAAACTTCTACTATGCTTAGATTTGTTTGGTTGGATGAGTGCATATAAGTCAAGAGGAAATTGCATAACCAACGTACTTTTAAAATGAAATTTTTCATCTTGTTGTGCTTCGTCGTCACTCAGTGGGCTTGCACGCCGGAACCACCTATATACCCAAGTAAGTGCTAAAAGTTCTGTAATGGTTAGCATCTGAAAAGTACTATAATATTCAATGGAAAAATTATTTTTTAATAACTTCATTTGTTACCTGATGGCATTACGTCATTACAGTTCAAATATTTACCAATAAAGTATGATTAAAACATACTATTTGTCTTTGGATAATTTGATAGTTTAAAATTGTTGTGTTTCTAGATGAGCTACAGCTGGCTCAAATATATGCAACAAAACTGAAACCCATTTGCGTGACGCTTTAGGCTACAAAAAAATATAGACCATTGAATATGTTCTTTGTCTTTCAGGTCATAGAGTTAACTTCCGTGGTAAGTTGAAAACTATGGCAAACTATGTTAACCTGCCTCAATAACAAACTTATAGACGTCTGATAATTGAAACAACAAATTAAAAGAATTATAAAATGCGATTATTTTCACAATATTTCGAATAACAATTAATCAATTAATTAATTGCAAATGCAGGCGTTTTGATAGCTATCATTAGCTCTTTAGCTGACATCAGACTTCACAGAGGGGTAGATCATCAAAGTAAAAAAATTGAGAGGGGTGGGGGAGGGAAGGGAAGAGTGTTTCAAAGATGTAAAAGAGGCAGTCAGACACAAATGCAGAGAAACGGTGAGGTGAGTTCTGAGGAGTGGCGGAATATGACATACAGTGGGGTTATAGTAATTTGAAGTGAGAAGTCAACTCCTGTTAATAGACCTCTTTGATATACATTGCCCAAGGTGCACCACATAGGGGTAAGTCTATTGCCCACCCCATTTCGAATAAAATTGTTTAAAGTAATGGAGAGAAGGAGAGATAAATGGAATGCAAGCGGTGAACTTGAAAAATATTGACTGTATGATGAGGCAAAAGGGGATTATCTGTGAACCCTATTTGATCACTTTATGGTTACAAATAGTTTGACCATAAACGCATTTTGTTTGGCTGCCATGTCGTTTGTTGAATATTGAATTCTCATTCAATGCAATACTTCAGAACCTCATCATAAGTGAACCTTGCAATTTTTGGGTCCCATGACTGTATTTTGAAACACTTTGTTGGACTACCATTTCAAACTGGAACCGGTAACAGGAAAGTGCATAGATTGAACTGAAATAAATGGCAATTAAATGGCGCAGTAACTCTTTACATGCTGGTTTGCATATTAGATGGAAAACAAGATTTTGGACAAAGTGTAAGATGTAATAGATACAGGTAAGTTTTAACCAAAGAGTAGAACATACACTTGTAAAATCCAAATCGAAGAATATTTTGTGAATTCACAGATAAAATGAATGACTGAGTCAAATTTTTGAAATCTAACATTTCCCTACTTCTGTACTAAATATCATTGGTCATTTCCTGTTGCCTGAAAATCAGTGAAATTCGTTTTTTTTCTTTTAGAACATGATACCCCAAGTGAGTACATATTCTCGAAATTCATTTTTTGACAATCTTCTTTGATCTAATGAATTGTACATAAATGGCACATTTGATGAGCACAAAATTGGACTTGAAAGTGTTGTTTATGGGACTTTATACAGAAATTTTAATATGGCAAAAGAAGGAATGTTGAGATAAAAGTCAATCTCACTAATTTAATGAATAGGAGGCAAAATTAGAAGCTATGCCGTCTTCTGTCTCCTTCAAGGTAGACACAACAAATCATAACGTCCTTCATTTTGTAATTGACTAAAATAATGAATTTTTTAGTTCGCTCCAAATTAAGGCATTTAATCTATTAACCGTTGAATAATTCTAACTTAGTAAACAAAATGCGATGAGATTAGTTTCCATTAAAGAATTAGAAATATGAACGCGGAAAAGTGATATAAGTATTTAAAACCTACAATTTTTTCTTTTATTCAAAAGTATTCACACCTCGAATGTTCCATAAACTTGACCTTAAGATGTAGTAATCATGAATGAGCTTTAGCATTTTTACAGAATTAATGATGCATCTTTTGTTTTTTGTAGAGAAATTAGTGAATGATCAAGGCAAGTGGTAAATTTTGAACTATATCCTGAATTTCTTGTTCAAGAGAATGAAGAAAACGCGTTTAATTCAAGTTTGCAGTTTGTATCTCTGAAGAAATTTCATTTTTATCCATTATATATATATATATGGCAATATGACGCTAAACAATGTTTCATTAATATTTTCGTCGAATTAATTAAGTAATTTTGACTTTTACAATCACAACCTCTATAGATGCCGATATTTATTCAATGATCTAATAAAATATACTTCTCTTAAAACCGTCAGTGCTATTAAATTATTTTCAAACATAAGTGCAGAACTTTTAAATAAATTTATCATAAGAAAACCTTTCAATTTATGAGTCCCATGACTTATTTGGAAACACTTTTTTCGGACTACCATTTCAAACTACAAAGGAAAAAAAGAAATTGCATAGATTGAATTGTAAAAAAGTGTAGAAAAGTGCAGAACATTTAAATAATTTTGCCTTGCGAATAGTGTATTAGATGTAACAGAACACTAATGTACATATATTGTGTAATACCTATTTAAAAATGCTATTTATTCTTCCTTCAGGGGATGTGAAGATTATGTCGAGTGAGTTAAAATAAATATCCTTTACTGTGCCAATTCCATACATTTGTACAGTTATTATGTTATTACACCCGAGTTATTTAATTCGTTCCTATTTACTGCCTTTTAATAATCATATTTAGTGTACTCTTGATGATGTTTGTTGAGTGATCTTAACTCCTGTTAAGTGCATGTATAAGAATGTACCTTTGTGACGAACACAAGTTAAGTAGTTGAGCAGCTACTTTAGCCTTTTCACCACAGCCGTTTGTTGAATAGATTGCAAGAGCGTCAGTAGATGATATCAAACCTCATCTGTTGACACGTGTATATGCTTAATGTAAGAGGAAGTAAAGGTGTTTATCAATCAAAGGTATATTTTATGCCTGAAAAATGTCAACCTGCTCTATGTTTGCACATTAAGGTTAAAGATATTACAACTTTTCATTTATTATGAGTTAGTTAAGTACGTTTTCTAAGTGGTATTTAGCTTGTAGAGAAGGGTCGTTTTATAAGTCTGATGTTCAGAATGTGCGAAAGTATGTTGATGTGCCTCAATGAGCAATTCGTAATTAATTTTATTTGATTTATCGAAAACAATGAAATCATAACACGTTGTAGAAATTGTTCTTTAAGTATCAATACATTTTTCAAAACTTGACTTTTAATTTCCGTAACAATTCCATAGTTTCACTCTTTTAAAACACTATGTTATGCACACGAAACTGATATGTTATTCAACTTTGCATTCTTTTTGCAGAAAATATGTTGTTAAGAATTAAAAAAATAAACGTCTTACTAAATGTTGTAAAACGAAGAGATATGTTCGAGTTTCTAATTCATTTAGTTGTGATTGAATTTTAGTTTTGGTATAAACAATGAGAAGCAAATTAGAACTTATACTCGAAGACGTGACATCTTAAAGAATTAAATTCTTTCCATTTCAGGATCTCCAAATTCCAAACCGTGGTTGCCTGAGCCCAAGAATTGAGAGAATTTGAGCATCTTTCAGTCATTTCCTTGACATTGCAATAATAAATAAAAATAATAATTACATACAAAAGTCTCTTAAAGTGCATGATGAATTGAGGCTTTCATTATGACAACATTTAGAAGATGTTTTTGAGAGGGAATAAGCACACCACTCATTTCATACAGTTCTTTAAAACCTGCCAGTGAGAAGGAATCGCCAAGTGCGTCTCTGTGGGAAGGATAGAAGTCAAATCTACAGTGCGATTGAACAGATTCAAGCTCTTAGATTTCGAGTAACATGTCATTTATGCACAGGTATCATGCACACAACCACTCAATAGTCGCAATTGCAAACTGAACTGTAGTCAGTTGCATCAATGTGACATTATAAATGCATCTCGTCTCTGCTTATTTATACTCGAGAAATGCTCTCAAAGTTAAATATTGATTTCTTCCAACACAATTTGCTTTTACTTCGATTATCAAAATGAAAGACAATGTAACCGTACAATGTGATTGGCGATAAAATGAAATAAGCATTGCAAGGAAATGATAACAAAACAAATTAACTTTCAAGCCATATCACTAGCTTTTATTTGAGCTCCAGACGAATGTGAGGGAAGGAGTGTTAATGCGAAAAATGTAATCAATCAGGGGAAATAAGAATTAGTAGAACTAGTTGAATTGGGGCAAGATAGTTGTCTGATTGGCCTACCAATATGTCAAGTGATACTTTCTGCAGTGCCAATTATGCCTATGAATGAGTGTAATGAAGAGTAAAGGTCGATATATCTGATCATGAGATATGAATATTATAGAGCAAGATGGGCCGATCGATTGCTTGTAAAATTATTGTCCCCTCCACTGTTATTGTGACAGTGTTAATAATGCTAAACGATTGTTAAAATATGGTTTTTATTTTTTTATAAAAGAGAAACTGATGCGATTTTCTCATTCGGGTGCTGCAGCGGCTTGCAGTGATTCTTCGTTTTTGGTTAAATTTAGAGCTGACTACGAGTCCAAAGGAATTACTGCATTGTAAAATTTCTCTACTTAGCAGCATACCTTTCTCATTACTACCTTAATAGTCTCTATTTCCACTTTGAAAGAGGATCTTTTTTATCACCTTCAGAGTGATCAAACACCCCTTAGAGCATTAATTTGCCTCACTCAACTTGATCTCTGTACTTTGATCGCCATTATCCAGTAAGCATTTTATGTTTCATGCCAAGCTTCGCCAATTGAGAATTAAGCTCTCCTTCCAAACTAGAACAAATGCGGATTTTAAATCAGTAAGCCCATTTAACATTTCTTGTTTCAAGCGCATCTTTGATACGTTGGAATAAAGTGAATACATGTTTAATAGATGAAAAATCAATTTAAATTACAACACACTCCAGTGTAATTGAATTCATAAATTTAAGGCAAACTAAAATGAAAAGTACATATTATGTTCCCTTTCCTCAACTTGGGAGAAATGACTAACTTTATTGGAAAGCACGACCATCGTTGACCTCAGAGGTCTTTCTTCCATGGTAGATCTGAACTATGAACCTCAAATTTTTTGGTCACTCCAGGCCAAGTTCTTGTCCATTCATGGATTAACTACACTTAATTTAGTTTGAAAACATGTTGGTTCCAAACGAGAGTCAATGTGAATTCTAGAAATGAGAATAGTGAATTTAGCCCAAAGAAAATTTACGTTAATCGTATTCTACAAATATGAATCTAATGATATTTTGAAAAATAGGTTTTGGCAAAATTATTGGAGATATATCGTGCTAATAATTGTAATATATACAATAAGAATGAATTTAAATTACCTGAGTGTCGGTCAATAGTATTCAGGTACATGATCAGGGGCAATAAAACTCTGGGTTATCCTGATAAATTGGTGAATTGAAAGCATTAAAAGTATTTAATTTCATATTTTAAATTTGAAGAATTTAAACGATTTTGCTATCACCAAATGTACGATTGAAAGTGCCACCAATTCACTTTTAACCAAATCAATTTTTCACTCTTAGGAGATTCTATCTTTCTAAATTTCCATCCTTTATTAAATTAGAGCATGGAGAAATCATGTCTGACAACCTGTTATTTTGACATAGAAGCCAATACGTGAATGTGGGTTCTAATGGATGACTAAGTCAATATCACGTCTAATACGTTAGTTCTAATGCGTATTTGTGAGGACCGAGTTTTTTGGCTTATCGACGAGTTGAAATTAATTCACTTCTTTAACTGGGGGTGTGTGATAGACTTAACTCTACGTGGTACATTTCGGGCAACGTATTCTCATACGGAAAAAAGGTCAATAAAATGGCAGTTGACTTCTGACTTCTAACTACTATCACCCCACTGTATGCCATATACCATCATTTCAGTAGATATCGCCTTACATTTGTGCCTGTCTGGCTCTTTTACATCTGTGAATCATTGTGTTGTCCCCCCACCCCCTCTCTCGACTTTTTGTCACTTTGATGTTCTCCCCTCCTCCTCTGCAAGTCCTGAAGTCAGCTAAAGGACTAATGATAGCTAACAAAACGCCTGGCATTTGAAATAAATAAATACTTCTTTAGCAGTCATGGGATTCAACTTAAAGCAGGCATTGAAACTATATGCATTTAAAATTATTCGTTTGGTCGCGTTGTGGTGCGAGATAGACTTGCCTCCACGCGGTGCCTCTGGACAACATATACGCAATCGGCGAACTGTCTTTTAACCAGAAATTGGTTTGTGTCTTCAATCTACCATGAAACCACTGTACGTCATATTCATCTCCTTCCACAGTGCTCCTCATACCTTTTCTCTGCCTTTGTGGCTGTCTGTCTGTCTCTTTTACATCTGAGAATCATTCTTCTATTCTCCCTCTCAAAGTTGTTAATATTTGATTTTCGCCCTCTCTGTAAGGCCCGAAATCAGCAAAAGGTTAATAATAACTACCAGCCACCTTCCAATTGAAATAAATAAAGAAATAAATCAATTTGGTCGAGTTGCTCGACTCTAGACACAGTCTACTAGGGCATTGTGAAGAGATTTGATACGTGGGGATTTGGGTGTGTTGTTAAATTTGAAAATCGAATGTTAACATCATGACGGGTTTTTGGTGTTACGGAAACTTTGGTTGTAAGTTAGGAATTAAAGATAAGTGGACAAATACCAATCGTAGCAACCAGAAGCACATTTAATGTGAACGACAAAATTGGAACAAATAACACAACAAGTGTTGCCGCCTTCTTAGCATTTGTGATAGGAAAACACTGATAAGTACACAATAATGTAGAACACTGTGACTTAAAAATACAGTTTCATAATTTGCTAAGCTTGGAGTTCTTCAATTTCCATCTTCCGAATTCCCAGTATTCACATGTCGTCCAATGGCTATAAAATGCTCCAATTCCACACAAACTTAAGCAATAATGGGAGTTTGCCTATTTATATTCTTGCAAAACAAACTCTTATCAACAGTGTACTTAAAAAAAGTTTCCACTTAATTCAGATAAAAGGATATTATAGAAATCGAATTGTCATTGAACATCATTGGTCATCCAACTTTCCTATTGTGCCTCATGCACCTCAATGTTATTTCATTGGCCATTACTTCTCAATGCATTTAGTTGGTATTAGGATCACTTATCGTTGTAATTAGAAAATATCATATTAAATTTACAATTCTATTGTTTAGTGGTCCCTTGAACAAAAAAAATTGAAGACAGATAAATTGCGACGTTATTAATTAATATTGATTTCCAGAACTAAGAACCTATTTTTGGCAGGCATGGCCTTAGGTAACGTTGCACAACTTCAACTTTGCTCAAGTTTGTCTGGTTGAATAAAGCTATATAAGGCCACAGTAAATGCAACAACCAACAAACCGTCAAAATGAAACTTTTCATCTTTTTATGCTTTGTCGTTGCAATCTACGCCTGCTCTACTGAACCTCCCAATCCCCCATGTAAGTATGAACAAGATCTTTAATTTTTTCATTTAAAACCTAACAGTATTGGAACATTTCAGTTAAATATTTCTAAATATACTTTATTTTACATATTATTTGGAAGTCTTAAACTTTTAATGCTACTAGACAAGCTACTAAATTGAAACATATTTGTCAAACGGGATTGAGATTATTAGCATTGACTAACAAATACAGCTCTATATATATATATATATATATATATATATTGTCCATATCAAAAAAATATGCACTTTTTCTTTTAGGGAGTGAAATACGTTTTCTCGGTAAGTTTAAAAACTCGAACTTGAGGCTTCATGATATTTTATTGTGCCTCAGTAACTTATTGATTGACTTTCTTTGATTAAGACAGCAAATTGGAAATATTTCGAAATGTGAATCTTTTCATAGCATTTCTTTTCAAACATGTCACTTAAAGTAAATTGAGCAGACGAGGTAGAACAAATACAAGAGGTTAACATGATAAATCGTGACTACAAGTTTAAGTTAGTGAAAATATGGTTGAACTCCATTTGATCAATTTATGGCGACAAATAGTTTGGCTTGGATGACATTTAATTTCGTCATTATGTTGCTTGTTGAATGTCAAATACTAATTCAAACCGGTGTTTCCAAATCTAAATATATGTGCTTTTCTCCGTTTGTGAGTGTCATGAATACATTTGGAAGAAATGTCTCCAAAATCTATTTCAAACTGGAGGTAACGTCATGAATGCGCTTGGAGGAATAGGAAAATTGGCATGTAAAGTGCAAAGTCTCTCTCCAACTGAAGGTGGAAAGCCATATGGTGGTCAAAGTGCAAAAATGAAAAAGATGCGTTTTGAATTTTTTTTAACAAGAAGTTGAATATATACCAGAAAAATCTAATCACTTAAGTATATATTGGTTTGATTTGAAGAATATTTTGTACACTCGCAGATTACATGGTTGACTGAGTCCAATTCGGTTCATCGAACTTTTCACAACTTCTGCACGCAAATTATTTTGGCAAGTTGTTTTGCCAAAATATCAGTGAAATCTTTTTTTTTTTCCTTTTAGAACCTGAAGTCCCAGGTGTGTGGCAAGTCTAGAATTTCGTTCTTTAAAACACCATTTTGGATTTATTTATTGCACATCATAAGGACTTTTAAATAGAACTAAATAAGAATTGAAATGGTTGTTTTAGTGAAATTTAATAAATCGGAGGCAAAAGTAGAAATGATGTGATCTGCTCTCTCCTTCAACATATGCAAAAAAATGCTAAATATCTTCATTTTGAAATCGTCTATACGACTGGTTAAAGCCAATGATCCAATTTATATGACTAATGAGAAGATGCGATGTAATTAATTATTATTAACGAATTAGAATTATGCTCGCAAAAATGTGTTATAAGTATTTAAAACTTACATTTGTTTCCTAATTCAAAAGTATTCACACCTCGGATGTTCCATAAACCTGACCTTAAGATGCAGTCATTATGAATTAGCTTTAGCGAATCTATAGAATTAATGAAGCATCTTTTGTTTTTTGTAGAAGATTTAGTGGATGATGAAGGTAAGTTGCAAATTTTGAATTATGTCCTGAATTTGTTGTTCAAGAGAATGTAGAAAATACATTTAATTCAAGTTTGTAATTTGCCTCTGAAGAATTTCATTTTTTATCCATAATATATATATATATATATATATATTTATTTATTTATTTATATATATGACATGTGGTGAGTGATAGACTTACCTCCACGTGGTACACCCTGGTCAACGTATACTCATACGGCAAAAAAGTCTATTATTCGGCAGTTGACTTCCGACTTCAAAACACCATCACCTCACTGTATGTCATATTCGACTACTTCCACAGTACTCACCTCATCTTTTTCACTCTACCTTTGTGTCTCTCTCTCTTACATCTTTGAAATACTCTTCTGTTTCCCTCCTCCTCTCGACTTTTTTTCACTTTGATGTTCCTTCTTCTCTATGAAGCCTGAAGTCAACTAAAGGGCTTATGATAACTATCAAAATGCCTGCCATTTGATATAAAGAAATAAATATATATGACATTAAGACGTTAAAAAATGTTTCATTAATATTTTTTGTCGAATTAATGAATAAATGTTTGAATTTTACATCCACATTCTCTATTAATGCCAATATTTAATCAATGATCTAAAAAATATACTTCTCCTAAAACCGTTAGTGCTAATAAATAAGTTTTAAATATATAATTACAGATCTTTTAAATAAATTTACCTTGCAAATGTTGCATTTGTTGCCAAGGCATACTCATATATCTTATTGTTACATTACACATATATTACGTAATTCCCCTTCAAAAATGCTCTTTAATCTTCTTTCAGAAGATATGAAGATTACGTCCGGTGAGTTTAAATAAATACCATTCACTGTGTCGATTTCATTCATTTGTACAGTCTATGTTGTGGCACCCGAGTTAATTAATTTATCCGCATTTACTACCGATTAAAAATAATATTTGGTGTGTTCTTGATGATGTCTGTAGAGTGGTTTTAACTCCACCAAAGTGTATGTATGAGCATGTACCTTTGTGAAGTACACAAGTAAAGTAGTTGCGCAGTTACTCCAGCCATCGTGTGCGCTTTTATTCACAGCCGTTTGTCGAATAGATTGCAAGAGCGTCAATCGATAATATCTTAGCTCATCTGTTGACACGTGAAAAATGAAGGTTCTTTATTTAAGAGGAATTAAAGGCATGGTTTTCAATCTAGCGTACAATCCCATAATTTCACTCTTTTACAATACGACATAATGCTCTTATAACCGTTTTCAATTTCTGCGTTATTTATTTTTTATTAAAAAATATTTTGTCAAGCAATTAAATAAATGAAACGTCCAACTTAATGTTGTAAAAAGAAAAGATAGGTTGAAGTTAATATTTCCCATTATTGTGAATAAAATTTTGTTATAGTATATACAATGAGGTGCAAATTAGAATTTACACACGAAAACATAGTATTTTAAAGAGTAAAATTTCTTCCATTTCAGAATCTCAAACTTCCAATCCGAGGATGCCTAAGCCCGCGAATTGAGAGAATTCGTGCTTTTTTTAGTCATTTCCTTGACATTGCAATAATAAATAAAAATACTAACTTCATAAAAATGTCTCTTAAAGTGCATTGTAAATTGGGGCTTTCATTAAGACAACTGTAAGAAGGTGATGTTGAGAGACAATAAGCAAACATTTATTTCTTACAATTCTTTAAAACCTGCCAGTGAGAAGGAATCGCCAAGATCAATGTCAAACCATATTAACAGATTCTATTTGAGCTCTAGACAAATGTAAGGGAAGGAGTGTTTACGCAAAAAATGTAATCAACAGGCTAGAGTTAGAAGAACTCGTTGAATTGGAGCAAGATAGTTGACTGATTGGACTACCAATATGTCAAGTGATACTTTCTGCATTGCTTCTTATACCTATGAATTAGCAAATGAAGAGTATGGCTCGATATTTCTGATCATAAGATATTAATTGTCATCAACCCCATCCCCACCAGCTGCATTCCGTCAAATATGAATTGATGTCAAATAGCTGACTTTGCGTTACTTACCGCAAGCAAGAAATTATACTTCAGGCTTCATAGAGAGGAGTAGCATCAGCACCTGTATAGTCTTTAGGATCGTTAACAGTAGACCTTAAGTTTATTTCTGGCTTTCTAGTATCTCTGAATTTTTGCTGTTGCCTGTAGAGCAGGACCCTATAACAAGTGGGTCATTTTCATTACCCGTCTGTAGATCACATAGGGGCCATGTTAATTGAGCATATTTTTTTAAAAACTCTAAGCACGATTAGCCATGCAATTTTAATCGGTGCGCAGTCTTAACGATGAAACGTAATTGATAACGTAAATGATAAATCTTGACTGTAAGTTTAAGGAAGTGGGAATATCATTGAACTTCATTTTAGCAATTTATGGAGACAAACAGTTTGGCAAGGATGACATTTCGTTTTGTTGTTAGGTGGAACTGGAACTGACATCATGAATGCGCCTTAATGGATTAGGAAAATTAACATTTAATGTGCTAAGCCTCTCACCATCTGCAGGTAGTTACAATAGGAAAAAAGCCATATTATCGCCAAAGTGCAAAATGGAATAACTGCATATTGATATTTCCAAAAAAAGTTGATCATATACTGGAAAACCCTAATCGTTCTAACATATATTGGTTTGATTTGAAGAATAGTTTGCAAAATCAAAGATAAAATTAATGGCTGTGTCTAATTTTTGGTTCCGAACATTTGCAATTCGTTTTGCTCGAAATTCAGTAAAATCGATTTTTGCTTTCAGAAACGCCACTATCAGGTGAGTTACTATTTTGGAACCCTTTTCTTTAAAACACTATTTTGGGTTTATGAATTGCATATCAAAAGCATTTTAAAAGGCATGCGATGAAACAAGAAAGAGTTGTTTGTGTGAATTGATCCATAGTTATCAAAGTAACATACGAAGGAATTTTGAGAAAAAAGATGCACCCAATATTTTGATGCTTAGGAGGCAAAATTAGAAATGATGTGATCTGCTGTTCCCTTCAACTTTGAAACAACAATGCAAAACGTCTTCATTTTGAAATCGTCTATACGACCGATTAAAGCAACTGATCAAATTTTTATTAATGATTAAAAATTTATTTCAAATGGTGGGCTTTATGATACTTATTATTTGCCCTTTAGCTGACTTTCGGATTCACAGAATGAAGGAGGAACATCAAAATGAGAAAAAGTGGAGAGGAAGGACAGAAGAGTGATTAAATGATGTTAAAAAGACAGAAAGACAGACACAAAGGCAGAGAAAAGGTAGAATAAGCATGGTGGAAGTGTTCGAATAAGACATACAGTGGGATCATGGTAGTTTGAAGTCAGAAATTGACTGCCGGTTTTTAGACTTTTTTGCCGTATAAGAATACGTTGCCCATGGTGCACTACGTGAATGTAAGTCTATCGCGCACCCTATGATGAAAAATTGTAGAGCAAAAATGCTATATAATCCATTCGTTTAATTTGCGCCAAACTATGCACAATTGTGTTGACCCGTAAACTTGTCATATGGAGTTATTAATCATAGCAATTATACGAAATTTACAAAGCATTCTTTATTTTTTTCAGATGGCACCGAGAATAATGCAGGCAAGTTATGAATTTCGAAATATGTTCTGAATTTCCCAGTTATGAAAAAGTAGAAATATCATTCGTTTCAGCATTGCTGTTGCGGTCACTGAACATTAAAAAGAATATTACCTAGCTTTTATAATAATTTGCGTCTGACTGTCGCTTTTACATCTGTGATTCATTCTTCTCTCCCCCCCCCCGCCCAGATTTTTCACATTCTAATGTTCCTCCCTTGTGTGAAGCCTGAAGTAAACTAAAATGGGTAATAATAGCCATCAAAATGCTTGCCATTTGAAATATATATATATATATATATTTCTCTAGTCATTTATTTGGAAATATTGCTCAAGTACTTATGACTCAGGTCGATTAAAATTTAAAAATAATTGTACATTGTTTATGGAAATTGACAACCAAATGGAATTAGTTTATTAAAGAAAAGCAATGAAATTTTTCGGTTACAAAATCACAAATATCATATTTTTTGAGTATGCTCGAATATCACAATTTAGTTATTTTTATTCATGTCTTAAATTTTGCCAAAATAACTTATCTAAACTCTCGTTTCATGAATACGCAGCTGTTTCTTTTACACAGATTTCAAAGTTACATCAATCTTAGTAAAGTAAAACGTTTACGGAATTGGACTGAATGAACTTTATTTTGGTTACTTTTATAACTAATTATAAATATTTAATTTAATTTCAATAAATATATTAAAGTGCCAATTAACCGCTGAGGCTAATTTATTAAAACAATCATCTTTTGCAGATGATACAGTTACAGTGTTAACTTAAATTGAAATTTTATTATTATAAGTTAGGATTTAATTGGAATAATATATATATATATATATATATATATATATATACATGCATATATGTTTGTTTAGATTTATTAAATGTATTAACAATGGCAATATATCTTATCATTATAAAAATTGTTAATGGATTAAGCAATCCAAATATTTCAAATGGATGTAAGATTAATATACAACATATTGGAAACGCTTACTTTAAATGGGGATGGGGTGTGCTATTGACTTACCTTCACGTGGTGCACCCTGGGCAAGTTAATTAACCGGCAGTTGACTTCTAACTTTAAACTACCGTCACCAAACTGTATGTCATATTTCTGTACTTTCACAGTACTCACCTCACCTTTTTTCTAACTTTATCTACCTTTGTCTTTGAAACGCTTCTGTTCCGCCCTCCTCTCTTGACTTTTTCACTTAGATCTTCCTTTCTCTCTGTAAAGTCTGAAGTCAACTGATAACCATCCAGACCCCGTTCATTTGATATAAATAAAGCTTTAAATTGAGAAATTGGCTTTAAGCGAATCCGTTTCTTTTGGATATCTAATGAACAGCAATTTTAAAATAAAACTTTCTAAAAA
>UZAE01001096.1:0-15216 GCA_900617975.1 Rodentolepis nana | reverse complement strand
GTGTACAATGTCTCGATTCTAAATATATGGGTGTACTTGAATAATAAAGTTTTTATATCAAATGCCAGGCGTTTCGATGTCTATCATTAGCCGTTTAGTTGACTTTAGGCTTCACAGAGGGGAAGGAACATCAAAGTGAAAAAATTTCGAGAGGGGAGGGGGAGCAACAGAAGAGTTTCAATGACGAAGTTAGAATAGGTAGAAAAAAGGTGAGGTGATTACTGTGGAAGATGTCAAATATGAAATACAGTGGGATGATGGTAGTTTGAAGTCAGAAGTCAACTGCCGGTTTATAGACTTTTTTGCCGTAAGAGTATACGTTGCCCAGGATGAACCACGTGGAGGTAAGTCTATCACACACCCCAGAAATAATAAAGTAAATTTTAACGAACGGTTAATTACGTAAACTGATCATTTTCACCTTGTATTTGAATCGGTATCAAAGTTTTGTTTTAACTAATAACTTTCACTTATGTTAATTTAAAAATAACAAATTTATACCAAAATATGATAATTTATTACATCTATCAAAATCTCTAAAAGCATCGTCATCTTCAGCAAATTTAGAAGAAATTATATCTAATAATAACACTCTCCATGAGGTGATTATAGGACCAACTGGAAAAATGGTCTTCTGTGGAGGTGGAGTTCTTTCCTTAAAGCTGATGCCTTTTTTGGCAAGTTGGCAAGATAATTTGCCTCTAGGATTCA
Source organism: Rodentolepis nana (assembly GCA_900617975.1). Taxonomy (NCBI): domain Eukaryota; kingdom Metazoa; phylum Platyhelminthes; class Cestoda; order Cyclophyllidea; family Hymenolepididae; genus Rodentolepis; species Rodentolepis nana. The sequence goes on along the minus strand of UZAE01001096.1, from coordinate 14,505 downwards.
AGTTTGGTGTCATCAGCACTTTCCTGACTACTTTCCATTCGTAGAATCGTAGAGACGGCTTCGGCAGCATTTGATGATACAAGGCGGGGTCGATAGAGAAATTCCAAATGGGGAAATTTTTTATGGGCACTAAGCAGACCACGCCAATTGTGTGGCTCTCCATCGGATTCCTAAAAATTCGAAATTGAAAAAGCAAAACTAAATTATTTAGATTAAATTTAAATATAACAAATTAGAAAGCTCTTTATTTCCCTTATGAAACTTTTATTACAATATAAAACCATTTTCTTTTTCGTGAATAAAGCTCGCTTACATTATTTATTTTTGACTAAATATTGATTGATATTTTAATGTATATTTAATACTTCATGAAAGATGGATCAGATTACGTCGATTTTAATCTGTTTTCTGAGATGTTTTATTAGCTTTTTGATTTTTTAATTTTTGTTTAAATCGAATCAGTGGATAAATAGCGATCTAGTTATTGAAGTCACTTGACATATTACCACACATATTTTTATGTCCTTTTAATTTGGAATTTAACGATTCTACACCCAGACGTACATGATAGACTCCAGATGTAACCAGTATAGGTTCAAAAGAGCAATCGAGTCTCCTTTTTGGAGTCTCTTTAGACAATTCGTTGATAATCTGAGACATAGACCCAGATCCATGAATTAGACTACTCCAGTCGATTTCTCTTGCCTTAATCTGTTCATTCTCGCTCGCTCGAAAGTTGAAGCTTGGCATCGAATTTGGAAAGAGGCTTGGATTTTCATCTTGAACCAGGGAGCTGACCTGTTGGAAAGATGAGTTGAAAACTTCTTCGGATATATTCTGGAGACAGAGATTGAAAAGATTGGCACCGTAGACATCAACTTCTGGATTATCTCTAAAGCAATATTACATTCACAATTAGGTGGTTAGTTAATAAATAACTATCTTTCGTATCTATATGGTTCATTCGCTATGAGTTCTCTGTGGTGAACCATGGATCCTTCTACCATATTCAATATTTGTTAAATACATTTTACAAAATAAACTGTTGTGTTGTTTGTAAAGCTTCCTGATATAGTTAAGATAACCCACTTCATATCATATTATATCTTTCTGCCTTCTCATAGTTTGAAGAAGGAAAAGCGAAGTGAAGTGGAAATATGGGAATCGTTCAGTGATCTAGTCGATTAATCATGATATTTAATTTTAAGAATATGAATCACCAATTTTATAGACATTTAATACCTTGAAATCAAAATCAAATTAAATGCGACTCGTTGATACCACGAGATACCGTAATTTCAATATTCTCTCAAGTCCCTCCACTTTGCAGGTCATGTGATTAAAAAATAAAATTATGAAAAAAATGTAAAAAAGTGGGACAGTAATATCATAACTTTAATCATTGTTAATTTTTATATCATAAATTTAGAGGACATCTATACCATTATTAATTATTTCGTGGAAAATTTTTTCATGTCTGGTTAGGTTTGTCATTTGATCCAATTATCTTAATTCATCGGCACCTATTTTTCGGAAAAAATATGACACTTCTTAGTATTATTGTGACAACTTTGATCATGTGCGAAAAAATCGATATAAAATGGTATTTAGTGAATAATGAATCGGATAACCTTATTATAATTGGTATCTCAAACTAAACTTAGATAAGCTTAGTAAAACAGTCTCCTAATTAATAATCATGTGGCTTTGCCATTTTTAATCATTCACTATTGTCATTGAGCAATTTGTGTCAGATAATGACCTTCTCACTGTTTCACCCTTGATACACTCCCCTTATTCCAAGCACCTCAATGCCAATTCTATCTCTGTTTTGTCGCATTTATAACTGACAGTACGTGCTCCTCTCTAATCTGTACGCCGTAAAACGAGCTAATGACAAAGTAAGGAATCCAAATTTATCTTCTTGAATTTTAAAATCGAACCTTATTAATGGTCAAATAGGAGTCGAAATGCCGATTTAAATAAAGAGATAAAAGGAAAAATTTTTCTCTGGTTTGATAGAGATTTGAATTAAGATGAAAAGACCAGGGATTTATGATTAAGTGCTGAGTTCTAACTACCAAGTGTTCAGGTATTACCTACTCCAATTTTACCACAAATAAGAAAAGTATTTTGTAACGTCGTTTACAAAGTAACATAGCAAACAGGTCTTATACCTGTTAACCCTCTTCGTTTAAACTTAAATAAGTTGATCACTGAATGAAACAATATTGCTTTCGGTGGCATCTTTGAGTAAAACAAAGCCCTTTTAATGCTAAAAAATCATTATAAATTCTATCTTATTCACCACCACCACTACCACTTAAGTTGACTCGAGTTTATTTACATGTCCCAATGTTATTTCGCTCGAATCGACTGAACAACACTTTAAAAGAGCACTCAGAACGTTTTTCTTAAGTGAATTCAATTATTTGAGACCGACCTTTTAAAATCAATCCGTAACAGATTAATGGATGCAGCTATATCAATTAGGAAAGCTCTTTTTTAACACCCATTCTGAGCAATAGTATGCAGAAGATGCAATTTTAATTGTTGAATGCAACTGAAAGTCCAATGTTTGTTTAATTTGAAAAAATTAATAAGATTTCAAAAGCAACACAGAACTAACAAAGAGTCTCAGTTCATTTTGAGTTTGGATTTAGGTTGTATAATGGAGATTGCATGCTATGAAACTTTCATTTTGTCATCTATTTTCCTTTCGAATATATTTAACCAGTTCTGTTGGACATCGCGTTCACTAGCCACTCATAGATATATTTCGCAGATGTGCACGAAAGGGACTCATTAAAAGTCACTTTAGTGAGGAGTTAAAGTCGCCAGAGTGAGAGCTGAGCATATTGCCCGTTAGATTGGTGGGGAGACAATTGATAATATTAAACGTTACCGCGATACTTTCAAAAGTGCCCTCACTGAGATCAGAATATTGCCATTTTCTTCACTCCTGCCTGTGATATTCCAATAATCATGATGCATGTAAGCCACTCTGTTGTATATTATTGAGTTCCGCTCATGAGAAAAATTTATTTTATGGGAATGAGATACACCACACCCCTAAGTGTCCAAATCAGACTTCACCGAAAATGTGATGATGAATATCATATCCGTGATGAACATGTCAATTATCACTAGTTCAATTACTGATATGGAAACTGGTCTAGCTGGGCTCAGTTATTCGACGTCTCTTACTTGGTGCCAATGTAAGGGATATTGCAAAATCACCTTAAATATCTTAACACTGTTATTAAATAAAAAGTGCAATAAAAATAAATAATACAAATTTCATTTTGTTTAAAATTATTACTTTTCACTGATATCTTTGCCAATACCTTCACTGGGGATATCTCTGTGAGCCTAGATTTCAGCTTGGAAACAGCTCTCAGTGTGTTGTATATTTTCCGAATTCGAGGGTTCTCTCAAATGAATACCTCAACTAACTACTAATCATCTAAAATATGGTAATGTTCGTTTTATAATTAGATATGCTTTTTAAATATAAAAGTGATTATTCCCCTCAAATGCAAAAAATTTAAACGGTAAAAAATACCCATTGTCTATAAGTTGTAAAGCACTTAAATGTGATTATTATTTTTAATGAGAATTTGCTAAAATCGACCAATCAACTATTTTAAAATTAATAAAAGAAAATACCATACTTCTCCAATTGAATCTCCTACTAACGATATCCAGTTGAACTCGATTACCATAAACCTTCGAGCAATGAGAAAACGAGGAGAATAGAATAAATATGCGCAAAGAAAGTCGAATTATCTATTGGAAATGAAAACTAATTATCTTCCTCTCTCTAGAAGAAGTGAACACTATGTAAATGCGACGTTCCCTTCATGAAATGACATCGTTTTATCGTCATTTATCTATACATACCGATAAATTAAATACTTTTTTCAACTTGACTTCAGCTTTTCATCTCTAACTTCTCTGATCGCGACCATTTCTGCACTACATGGTCTTTATTTTCATATTTCCAAAAACTTTTAAATATTAGAGATTTTGCTGTTTAAACGGGATACAATTCATGAGACCGCTTAACGTGGAGATAGGAAGGGTATCTCAAGTCCACTTCTACAAGAAGTTTGCATTCAACCACCTCTTCTGTTGACCACCCACATCACTGGATGTGCCGATGGGCATCGATCTTGTGAAACCTGGCATAGTAGAAATGCGGTTTGACGGCAGCATCTTCGAACCAATTTAGTTATTAAATCTGTCCGACTTTTATGTCTAGGGGTTTTAAAAAGTTTATATCAATTATCCCAAATTTTTCCGCCTTTGAAATAGAGGCGAAGACAGTAATCAATCTGTATTCCAAGCTCAAAACAACTCAGCACTTGACCGGCTTGTTGATCCATGGAATGAGACAAAATGTTATATATAAGATCAATAATTTTTGGTTAAACATCGATTGTGTAGGGGTTGACGTACTCGTCTAGAACGCCAATGATCATTGATAAACACCTAGCAGTTGAAACGGCCCGCCACACCACTTAGATTAAAACAAGTTTTTAATATTCAAAGCTCCAGTGTGCTATTACTTTGGGCAAAGTAAGCCTTAGAAATCGACCTGATAGCTATATCAGATTCATTTTAAGTACTCCCAGTCGATAGTAAATAGTTGGCAATCCCTTTTAACTTTACCCGATACAATAAATCCGTTTAAGAGGTCTTGTAGCACCGAAATCCTTGGCAGCAATCGCATTGCACTGAACCATTACGAACATGTAGGCCGATGGACTGGGTTTCCCCAACGTTCCAGTACAGATGAGATGTCGTCCTGTTAACCTCTCATAAAGCGTTTGTAGACAACTAAGAAAACTTCCCAGAGCAATTCGAGGACTTGGAGCATCGCTCGACCAAACTAAATCACTTCCACAGGCGAAAAGTGGTAGGTGGGGCTGAGATCTCTGCGCTGAAATCGAATAAAGGAATATGCTTAATATTAGTTTATATTAAAATTTTATTTTTTCAGATCCATACAAACTTACCCAGGTATTCATCTGGAGTTTTATTCAAATCACCACCTTGTATAAGAATATCAAGTAGAATCTGCAAGCTGTGTTCCCATCTTTCGGGCTCTCCCAACAAAACAACTGCCTCAATTTTTGAGAAGTCATTCACAATTACGCCACCCTTAAAGTAAACAAATAGGCGAAAGAATTTGCAAAACCTACATTATAGAGCTCATTTCTCGGTTTGCAAGCATCTAACCAGGGGAAGACTCGAGAGATTTCATCAATTGTAGAACATTTCTTAAATCCAATACTTTGGGCGAGATGCTTTACGGGGCCATACCCACAAACTACAACATGTTTGTCAAAATACGTGGAGAAAAGCCGTAGGGCAGAATGAGGGGTCACAACCTGCGAGGGAAGAACCTAGTTGAAATTTAAAATATATATAGAAAAACTTTACTGTTCTGTGTAAGACTTTTGAAATTTCTTCAGCCTTAGCATCTTTGGTTACATTGGAAGCATTGGTCAGAAAAATGACAGGAACCTTCCATTTACCATTTTTCTCGTACAACATATCGGATGCGCTCACAGCTGCAGGAATAGTTTTAGTTCCTCTCATAAGAACTCCATCAATGTCAAAAACTATTCCGAAATCAGGAGTATGCGGTAAGGTACTAGGAGTGATTTTATTTTTAGTAAAAAAATATCTCAAAATTTGGCATGACAAAAATGAAAATGTGCCACCTCTTTGACTTGAAAGTAAGAATGAAGTACTTAAATACTTATTAGTAATCATGGTGCAAAAGTGAACATTCACTGTCTTTCCGATGATCTTAAAATGTTCACAAGGAATTGAGGCGGTGTAAGACCTTCAAATAGTACATAAAAACTTTATTAATATTTTTAGAACCTGATTATGAGGTTCTTTAACTATATATCTATCACACTCTGAGATTTTTATAAATTATTTAAGAATGTATGAACTGAATTTTAAATATAGTTATAGTTATACGATTTAAGCAATTTCATATTTTCATTATGGGGTGTGCGATAGACTTACCTCCACGTGGTGCACCCTGGGCAACGTATACTCATACGGCAAAAAAGTCTATTAACCAGCAGTTGACTTCTGACTTCAAACTACCATGACCCCACTGCATTTCATATTCGAATAATTCCGCAGTACTCATCTTACCTTACCTTTTCTCTACCTTTGTGTCTGTCTGTCTATCTCTTTTATATCTGTGAATCATTGTTCTGTCCCCCTCTCGACTCTTTGCCACTTTGATGTTCATCTTCCTTTCTATGAAGCCCGAAGTCAACTAAAGGGCTAATGATACCTATCATAACGCCTGCCATTTGAAATAAATAAATATTTTCATTATATGCAATATAAATTATATCCAATTTTGAGTATTGCTGTAAGTATTTAGTTTTAAACCGAAAAACTTTTAAATATTATCAAATAATGGGTGATTGAAAGGAAAATACAATAAAGCGGACAAATTAATGATTTAAAATTAGAATTGACTTTTTGTTAATTCATCTTTGATGAAGCTATTTATAGTTTTGCTAAATAATTTAAAATAGCTGAACAGAGATATATCATATTAGATTAACCTAGCTTATTCTTAGTTCAGGCCTTCTCACACTTTAAAGTATGCAATTAAACAAAAAACTAAAGTATCTTTTAATCCCCTATCTTTGCATAGTGTCCTGGTGCCAATTTTCCACTTTGACTTAACGATATTCTATTTTTAAAGTTTTTTACCAAGCTAAATATAGTCAGATTTCCAAAATTATGTATTCTACTATTCGTTAGACTAAGAAGAAACTCTGGCATTGACGGCTGTCTTATAAAATTAAGGATGGTCTTTTTGAAGTGCTCAAACATCTATAGTTAAGTTGATCATCCGGACCAATTTTCAGGATCAATCAAATAAAATTTGATCTAATATTTGAAAATTTATATTGTAAAATTCAGTTTAACAGTTCTCTTCATTTTTTATTTTTATTTTTCATTATTGGTAAGTAGACGGGCCACGAGGTGGGATTTAGCCATTTTTAGAAAGAAGTACTGAATTCACACGTAAGTATTTCCTCATGATTCATCAGTAATGTTTTGTCACAGATGATACTGTGAAATTATCTATAGCTATTCATTACTGTTATTTCAAATGGCAGGCTTTGTGTTCTTTATCATTAGCCCCTTATTTGACTTCGGGTTTCACAAGGAGGGGGGGGGGGGGCATATATTTTGTCGTACGGACAGTTAGCAGTAGTTCATTAGTTAACTTCTGGCTTTCCAGTATCTCTGGGTTTCTTTCGTTGTCTTTAGATGGGTCTTCTCCATTTCCTCCTGTATGTCACATAGGGGGCATGAACTCCTATTCTGTATAGGTGGTTCGCCGGGTAACCATGTCCGGTACGTAGTCTGAACTCAGCAACAGCTTCAATTCTTGGCCGGTCGACTATGTCGGAGAGTGCCACTGTCCACTCTTTATTCTTTGTTCGAGTTTTAAATTCGATGTACCTTGAAGTCCTGAATTCTCTTCTAATTAAGGTCCTCATTGTGTGGAAAGACATCTGCCGATCCATGTCTTGCAAAATTGCAGTCCCCTTCTTAACAAGTGTGCCAGCGCCCATTGCATATAATACCACAATATTTTTGGATCCATTGAAGAACCAATTTTTTACTTTTAAAGGCTACCGTCTCGACGACGCAGGTGAGATTCGAACTCACGCGGGGAAACCCCAATGGATTAGCAGTCCATCGCCTTAACCACTCGGCCACTGCGTCCCGACAGCAATGGGTGGCAAGTTGCTGGCATGTTATGTAAATATCCGGCAGAATGTGCGTATTGATTTTGAAGGAGTATCGCGTCGAATGGCCAGGTGTCTATTGACTGCTGTGGTTTATAATATTAAATGGCACTACATAAACGTCATTAGCTATTCCTTTTACTTCTCAAACACATTTGAGAGCGCACTAATCATGCTGTTATTATATTAACCATCTCAAAAAGGAAATTCAACAAGGAGGCATTTAAACGTGTACGGGAGTGATTGAAAACCTGCCAAATATATTTGAAAATGGAGTAAGATGTAAATATGAAACCTTTCTTCATGAGTCATTTATTATTTCTTGTCGTCAATGTTCCCCAAACTGATTGTTAAAATCTTCGTATCTGATCACGCAAATGACCTCGGACTCCCATGGATATTGCTGTTAAAATTCTGTCGCTTCCGATCACTAGCGTTGAGTTTTGTGCGATCTTTGTAAGTGTGGTTGAATAATTTTTGACTATATGGTGTAAATCTAAACTCGAATATCCTGTTGCACTAGAATAAGTAAAAATTGTTTCAATTAAACCGACGAGTGAGTGCACACGCTTTCATGAAAATCTAGAGAAACACAACTAAACGCTTACTGTGAGGCAATTACTAAACAATTAGAATTTCATAAAAATTTTTAAAAGGCGTGTTGGTTTCATGGTAGAGTAAATAAATTGGTGTATAATAAAAATAGCAACGGAAACTTTTCATTTAGTACATTTGTCGCGGGGAAATTAGTATAAGAAACTATAATCGAGTCAAGTCGTTTTATATTTATGAAAATAGGCTTTGTAATCAACTAATAACTCATTAGTTATTCCTAAAATAAAGTAACAACCAATTACTTCAGAAAACTGGGAATGTGAGCAATCATTCAGAAAACAAAAGTTCAGAATGGAAAGTTTCTAAGCCTATAATTTTATAAAACCCCAGAACTCGCAATGGCCAAAGCATTCAAAGGTCTTTAAGCAATATTTATTAAAGAATTTCATTTTTCATTGTTTAGAGCATAAGGCATCTACTTTATAATCGAGGTAGTGATAATATCTACGTTCACTGATGTACAACAATTAATGATATAACGAAATTAAGTATTCAACTCAAAAATAGTTTACAATGTGTTAATGATGCCTGAAACATAAATTTTCATTTACAGAAAAAAAATATTGCAAGAAAAAGAAATAAAATACAACAGAATACAAAGAATAATGATCTATTCTCTTCGTTAAATTTTCTCAAGAAGGTGTTCCAGCATGATACAAGGAAACAAGTAAATTATAAATAGAAAGTATATCTAATTAAAATATTTACAATTTAGAACTATTTAGTGATTTAATCTCTTTAAATATAGTTGTAAAATTAACCTAATATATGATTTATTTATTTTGAACTTACCGTTTAAAACAAGTTTTGTGTGCGCCATTTGTGCTTGCTAGGTGTGTATTCGTGGATTTGTTCCCGGTAAGTCGGCACCGTCCTTCGGTTCATTCATATTGCCTTTTGCCATATATTTGAGTATTTTATACTGCTATTGTTTACTGACCCTAAGTTTTTTGTATTACTTTCTAATTCTGAATGTGTAAATTATAGATCTCTATTTTCTTGACGCAATTATTTCAATGGCGAGTTCGGCTTGGGATAGTTATATTGATACCATCATCAAATACAATGGCGCCGATTGTGCTTGCCTTGCTAGCTTAGATGGTAATATTTGGGCTTCTTCCCCCGAACTAAAGGTATGCGTGAAGCATAGATAATTTCATTTTGCATTAGCCAACCGCAGATGAAATTAAGACTATTGTTAACAATGCTGCAAACCGTTGTCACGACTCCGTAACTATCAATGGTAAGAAACTCATCACTCTTATGGCTGGAGATGGTGAGCTTCGTGCTGCTGGTAGTGAATATGCCATTGATTGCCGAATACTTAAGACTATGGTCATTATTACTGGCAATTCAAAACCCAAGGATTGTCCTGGTGTTAACCGTCTACTTGCACAAGCTGGATGTGACATGGCCTCTTACCTCGGTAAGAGGGGATACTGAATTCGTGCAAATTTGCTAAGATACTCCAACGCTGTCTCCAACCCCACATCTGCGTTACATTTCTCTTTTTAATTGTTTTGTGAATCCGCTGAATAAATGGATTCTAGCATTTTGATCTTTTTGCCTTGTTTTCCGCATGTACGTATTTTTGGCTTGAATTGGCAGTCGTGTTTATTTCCACACTTAATTTTAAAGTTTGCCGTTAAGGTAATGGGCGTGCGCCAAGTGTGGTGGTATGTTACGTTGATGACTAATCTATACCTTTCCCCCCCCCCTGTTCTTCGTTTGGTCTAAGTCGGACGAGGAATGCGCCGCGCAAGTCACTGTGCGTGCACGGGTGTATGACTAAGGTGTCTTCCTAAGCGCGCGCTTGGAAAATTTCCCCGTCCTGTCTTTATTTGTGTTATCAGTAATAGTGTTAACTGAATATTCCACTTGATTCGCCCGAATTGTCGAATCTGTTTAAGGTACCTGATGGAAAGGATTTAAAGCGAGTTTGGAATTTTGATTTTGACACCGTTAAATCGGAATGCCTATCATTTTCTGTGGAATTTTCCAATAGTTGTAGGCGCATTATTGTCTGCGCCAGTAGATATTTTGCTTTTCGATGGCCAGGTTTACACACTACTTGGATTTTTTGGAGAATTTAAGTTGTAACGCATTTCGATTAGCTTTTCCTGTGTGCGATTCGGTGCCTAATTTTACAGAGTGAAATAGCTTGTTATTCTGCTGAGGTGTTTCCCCTCCGACATTGTCATGCGTTTCGGATTTGTAATGCAGATATGAGTAGTGATTGGTGTGGCTATTTTTAAGCTAAAATAATGTGAATGGGTAGTTTGGATTTTTAACTTTTGCCTACGGCTAACTTAACGCGTATTCTGAGCCTTTAACGCCTTGCAGGCCCGTTCGATCCTCTTTGTGCTGGAATCGTAACAGAAGGTAAAAAAGTGGGAAAGTATTTCTGGCGTTAAGGGGTTAATGAGTTAAGAAATCTCCAATGGCAGTCATGTGAGTTAAGTGAGATGGGTCAAAAGGATTGTTTTTAATTACTTGGGTGAGGTACTATTTCTTACCAAAATGAAGGTTGTGGCAATTGGTTTAAGATCCTTCTTTATACTTTACTTGGAAAACTTTGGGTAATTGAATGGCTTCTCTCAGGGATACTTTGGTTCCTGTATCAGAGTATACGAAGAGCTAGACAATTTCGTGCTGGTATTCGATACTACCAGCGATGGAACCTGTTTTGTAATTTGTTTGGATGCTCGGAAATATGTATACATAGCAAAATAGGCAATGTTGCTCTCTTAGGTCTACAGTTCTCAGAATTCTCCGTGAATGATCTAACTATTTATACATCTAGGTAGCTTTTACTCTTGAAAATCGATATTTTCAAGGCTGATCACAGTTATACAAGTTTTCAACAAACAGAGGCTAGGATTTCAACTCAACGTAACTTAGAGAAGTCTCATGATCTCTCTTTTCTCGCAGTAAAAAGCATATTTTAAAGGCTAACAGGACCCTGACTAGATCGCTTTCTTGGTGTCCCCTATTTGACTAAATTAATGGATTTCAACAACTTGCCCTTTGGACATTTTTTTATTAGTTTTAATTAAGACGTACAGTCACATGGCTATCGATTTTTAACTAGTTAATAAGCAGAATTTTCAAGTAATTTGGCTTGAATAATTCGTGTGAGGTTTGCATTATTATGGAGGCAGTAAAAATGATTTAGACATTGTGTTGTTGACCAAAAGATGTTCAAGTTAAATAATTCAATTAGGTAAGTGGGACACAGGAAGACTGCAATTTTAATTAGGCATAAGTGTTGCCCTTAATTAATAGAAGACCCTGCACTCCATAGCGGGTCTTTTCATCAGTCTAATCCCATTCGCGAGCACCCAAACATTTTATAAGATACTTTATGATAAAATACGCTTCTTTCACCTAGAAGATTAACAAAAATGCCTTCTTTCAACCTGGAAGTGAATGGAACCGAAGTGAATGCAGAGCTTTCTCTCGACTAAATAATCACTAACGCGACATTAATAATGCCCATCCGCACTGAAGTAGACAAATTTGAAAGGCTCTTGCCCCAGGATACGATCAATGTGGAAAGAAAAATTAGCCATTAATTTGCTGAGTTAATTAAAAATGTTTTACTGGTGTGCGGACATTCACGTACGAAAAATAGGCAGTTTATAGATTGCCAAGCCGGTTTCTGCCAATTGCATTTGAGGAAAAACAATTGAAAGTATTAATTTCATTTCTTAAATACGATCACAGTGGGATTCAATCCAATTATAACACTGGAACTTTTTTTGGATTCAAAATGTGGTCACGTAGGTATCGATTTTTTATTCAATTACCTATTCTATTGTTAATGTAAATTGGCGTGCTATTGTGAGAAAATATTGTGTTACATGGCCTCAAATGATGAACAAGAAGTTGGAAAAGAAGATAATGATCGTATATTTTAGTTTTGTGCGTTGCCCTTGTTTAATTAATGGCACTCGGAGTAACTGCGAGACTGCATCAACTAACGAGTGGTTAGATAGATAGATAGAAGTGACAAAAAAAACTAGACTTCTTAGGGCAACAATAGTGTGGAAGAACCTGATTTTACAACGAGGTTGTGGACTTCAAAATGTTCGACTTTGCAAACAAAAATTTTTCCTACTTCATGCCAAAAATTATTAGAGTATAACAACTTCCGCTTTGGAACTGAGGAGTTTTTGGTAAACTCATTAATTACTTAATATTATATATTATTTAAATCTTAATGGGATCGAAAGAAACGTAAAAGAGGGTAAGCATTGAATTTTGGTATTATTTGAGCGTTATTTAGCTATCGAGGTATAAGGATTTACTGAATTTTATTATCAACCTTTCATTCTCAATCCAAATGCTACACGTGGGGCAACAAGCAAGTAGACAGAAAAAATTCAGATTTGGGGTTATTCTAGCTGACTTATTTCCCCACTTCCATCAAATCGTCTTTGATATTTTACTTGATTCGTGTGTTGAGGAGGTTTCGCGTGATTAAAACTGGCTACTTTTCTCATTTCCATGGATAATAATCGAAGTAAAGGAAATAATCAAGCAATTCCCCAAAAAAAACAATATTTCAATTTCTAATCCTAAATTCATCCTAATTTTGGATAAAATGATTGAGCAACGCGTTAAGGAACATTTAAACTAGTATCAATTTTTTTCTTTTACTCAGTTGATTTGTTTTCCATGCGAATATGTGTCATGAGGTGTAAATTGGTGGTTCTCTTTAACTCTAGTTAGATCAAAAACATGACAGCAAAAGTGGTCAGCACTTGTGTGATTTAAAACACCCTAAGAATCGATTACGCATGGTGCTTCACCAATATGAACAGCAACGTATATCAGATTTCAAGAGGAGCTCTGATTTTCCTCTAAAGTGAACACAGAGATGTTCGAATCGTCTTCCTCCGTAAATAATATCAATGTTGGGTAGATGCTCAAAGAATCTCACTTAATTTGAGTTCTGGATGCTTCTAAATATTCGCATTTTAATTAATGGGTATATTTAAATGCGCAATTTCCTAATGTTCCAAAGTTTCAATGTTACGATTTGTCCCTCGGAATATTGAAAGATATTTCATCTCTGGCATCCGGAACTTGGTTATCGTAGATATAATAAAGTTGTTGTTCAGATAGTCTCTTTTTATTGCCATGCAACCAAAACTTAAAATGCTCTTCTATAATTTGAGGATATTGTGTATCCTTTCCTTTCACTTGAGAAATATGCGCTCAATTCCATACGATTTTAAAATGCACCTAAAAACAAAGAAAGACGTTCTTTCAGTCACCTCAAGTAGTTTATTGTACTTGAGTTTAGTGGAAGTTTCCAGTTTTGGGAACTGGAGTGCAGGACATTGCTACCTCTCGGTTTAAATGAACTAGTTACCTTTAGGCCATTTATACTCTTTGTTTTAAACATAGAATTGAGATTACACACGAAATATTTTCTTATTCAGACGATTACTATGAAACCATGGTAAATAGATTACCGAAATATGGCTTTTAACCATTCTCCGATCTCCAATTTGGTGTTCAACATAGGTTAATTACATGGTCCTCAGAGGCATCGAATACCAGTCTTTTCGTACCCCATTGCTTCAAGTATTGTTTTGGGCAAGAATTGGTGGAAGTCCATGTATCTGAACGCCAACGTCAATGTTGACATTAAATTTCGAGGTTGGAGAAAAAATTAACACACCCCGGTCAGAATATTATTATTATTAATATTTTTGCAACCAACCGTTGTCACTAGTGCTAATATGCAGGGTGTTCGATAGACTTGCCTCCACGTGGTACACCCTGGGCAACGTATACTCATGCGGCAAAAAAGTCTACTAACTGGCAGTTGACTTCTGACTTCAAACTACCATCACCTCACTCTATGCCATATTCGACTACTTTCACTGTACTCACCTCACCTTTTTCCACTTTTGTGTCTGTCTCTTTTACATATTTGAGACTCTCTTCTGTTCCCCCTCTCCCTCTCGACATGTTTCACTTTGATGTTCCTCCTCCTCTGTGAAGCCTGAAGTCAACTAAAGGGCTAATGATAACTTTCACAACGCCTGCCATTTGATATAAATAA
>UZAE01001095.1:0-15226 GCA_900617975.1 Rodentolepis nana | reverse complement strand
CAGTTGCATAAATTTGTAGCGGATTGATACCTTAGTAAAGCCTGACTGCCTCAGAAATCTCTATGGCAGATTCTCCAACATCTAGCTAGACTCCCAGAACCAGCTGAGCTATAGCCCAGCCATGAAAGGAAACAGACGTGTTGCACGGAGCACGTTTATTCAGTACGTATATTGTAGATAAAGTGTACACACAGGGAGCTATTCATGATCAGGATGGGGGATTAGGTTAAACAAACGGAAGCTACTGATTGTCCACTGTTTGTACGATCGCTGTACATAGAGTTGTATAGCCACACCTCCCAAACCTGTCATGCAGGCATACGATGACGCACAAAGCGATAACGTGTCCCACAAATTTGAGAAATTGGGGTGTTGATTTCAAATTTTAGTTCCTAAAGATGAAGTTTAATGATCAAATGTGATATTTTGATTGATAAAATGCAATATTTCGTTCTCATTTCCATGCTCCAATCTATTGTTTCCAAAACTTTCAACAGACAGATCTCACCTACCCCTTTGCATAGAAAATATAGACGTGAATATGGGAATTGTTATTTGCTATAGCATAGTTTACAAAAATTCCGAAATCATAATTCGATAAAATTTTTTTATTCAGATGGAGAGTACGTATATCAATTTTTTAATCAAAATTACGATTTCAAATTATTATTAAAATGAACACAAAGCCTGTGGCGGTGTTAGAGACAATGCGAAGCAAATAGGATCTATGGCATAATTTTCAGTGAATTATTCCGTTTGGGCTTTTTGGGAGGCTTTTAGGGTTGCAAAACTAATAAACAAGTGCTGTTAACTAATAAAAAATACATTCATTTTTTATTTTTAATAAAACGGTGTTTCATAAAATATCAACATATTGTACAATTTTACTTATAGAACACCGACAAGTGAATATTTTAAAACCATCTTTCCCTTTTGCAAGATACTAGGGAAGAAGGAAGACAAAACGAATTTCTCAAGCAGAATATAATTTGATTGTTGTAATCGGAATGAATTTTTTCTTTTCACATTAGTACATATAGGTAGCAAAAAACTGAAACATCAAGTTCACTTTCAGGAGGATTTTCTGATAAAAGAGCTGAGACTTCGCATATTAGTTAAGGAAGGACTAGAATTGAGAGAAGGAGGTAGATTTTTCTGAATACTGAGGCGCAATTCTTCATCAGGGCGATGAAGTGTGGGCAGCTGAAAATTAAAATTACGGAAATTAGTTATTGCTACTTATAAGTGTAAGTAGGCAAAATATTTCATTCGAACCACTCACCAAGATATGATATTGAGTTTCTGTATTCACACACGCCATCCTAAAAATGAAGTAAATTAAATTTCAAAATAAAATTGTAAATTTTCAAAATATTTAATTGTCTAATAAATTCGTTATTATCGTTTTAAAAAGTAAGTTGCCAAATTGTAGATACTTTAAATTTGTAGTTCATAAATGCAGACAAATTCTCGAAGGATGGAAAATAAATTTATGAAGTTTGTAAGAAGCCAATTAGTATCTGTAGAACTCCATTCTCTTAAACAAGGACCTTACTTTTTATATAAAAGAAGTGAGATTTATATACCGAAAAAAATGAACTAATTATCAGTATTACGTGCTAGGCGATAGCTGCCCTTTTGTTTAGGCAATCTATTCAAATATTATCAAAGCTGGAGATGAATACTATTGACAAAATTTCTCAAACCACTACCATTTCTACAATTGACTTGAGCAGAGTAAAGGAGTTCTTGGATATAACCAGAAATTCTCCTTCACACACCCATTTGATAGACTAATAATAGTCATTGAAATTGGTGAAGCCCATTACTAAACGTAGGTCAATTAGGATGTAATTTGGCATCGATTATCAATAGTAACGAACTTATCTGAACAGGAGAGACTGGAATGATTTTAATTTTCTCTCCTATCTTCGCTGTCTTCATTCTAACCAATTGGAGGTCGCATGTTTTTTCGCTCTCGTTAGAAACGTCAAAAGGTTCTCCTTTCATTGTCATTCGTTTGCACCAAAGGTATAAATAAGCATTACTGACTGAAAACTTGGTCAAGCAAAATGTTGCGAAACGAGAATTGTTTCTTCCAAATAGAGAGACTTTTGAGATCATTAAATTCATAGCGATATCTCTTCATTACTAAATAGAAAATAATTTCCTCACGAATTCGAAAAAAACGTTAATTTCACATTAATAGGCGAGATTTTATCTGAGCCGCAATGTTGCAGTAATCGGACTGAAGAACTTATGATGAGATAAGCTTTGCACACGCAACGGCATCTAATGAAACTCCCTTCCTTCTCCAAGGCATAAATTGCAAATTAAGTAGACGGGTTTCGACGCCGAACTTTATCAGCCGGGGTGATAAGTTTTGTCATGCAAATGACTGGGCTATCCCATTAATTGCCTTTTATTCGGAGAAAAGATAGGGTCTATGCGAGATCGTCATTTCTTTGCGATCATCAACTAACTGTTTTCGCTCATTGCAGATATAATGAAAAAGAAATATATGGAATAAATATAGCTTCCCCCATTTTGTCGAAAAACTGCAATCTACCTAATAGGTTTTGGAGTATAATTCAGAGCTTATTTCTAGATATTTCATCGTTAATTCTTAATTAAAATTGTGCTTAGATTAATTAATTCAAAATTGACAAACACTTATGTAAGATTAATTTGGTATAGTGGGTGCGCCTAAAATGCTAATTTGGCCATTAGAAGCCCAAAATTCTTTGGAAAATTGAATTCTGTTGACTTGAGAATAGGATTAATGAACTAACTGTGCTTGCGAAGCGGATGTTCGTTCTCACTGAGCGGTTGTTGAGAGGATTGACGGGACGAAAGTTGTCTGCCATCGAGTTCGACCATAGCGTTTTATCGGTTCGAAGTTGACGCAACACCTTCATCTAAAAGTCAAAATCACCAAAAAATGCTTGATTATAATTAGAAAAGTTAATGAAAAAGTTCAAAATTCAATAAAGCCTTAAACCATAGGTATTATTTACTGATAGGCTCTATTATTTCATCTCAACTTTAATAACGACTGCCATTCAAATAAAACAGTTTTATCGGAGTTGTAGTTAAATGTAAAAACACCGTCATGGTATTTTAAGATTTAATTCAGCTTATTAACTGCTTAAAGTGCCTATTAAATGCAAGCATATCATTCCAGTTATGGGTAATGCATGCGCTATATTCTAGTAACACTACTTCTTTAAGTTGTGCACATTAAATGCCAAATTTTCAAAAGCGGGTTTTACAAACAAGGCTTTGGTAGGATTAAAAGAATGAGTACAGAGAGCTCGAGATTTCATATCAAGTTGAAGCAAATTAATCCTCTGACAAAAAGGCTCTCATTCCCCTCCCCCTCTCCCCAAAAATATACTCCGATTATCTCAAGAGTAATGTAGTTTAAGCATAAATCTCAGCTTCTTCACATTTGACGCCACACTAATTAATCAAATTAATTTTTTTCATAATTGATAATCCATAAAATGAAGAAAAGCGATATTTTACCTAAAGGAAACACTTAATGGTCACTTTTACCTAAATTACCAGAGTGAAACGAGTTTGAAATGAAGCTATCGTCATTTGTAGAATAAATCAAGGGAAGAAATTGAATACCACGGGGTACATGCAAACTGGAAAGCTGCAATATAAGATAATTCGCTTTTAATGGCTTAACAAAGGCGTTTAAAAATTAGCGAGAAGTAGATGAGAGGTTAGTAAATTAAATTAAATTAAAAAGGATCAAATAGTATTTTTGCCGTTGAAAGCAGGATTAATTAAAGCTTGCCAGACCTATTTGTAGCATCACTTAAACAATTTCATTGAGATATTAGCATGCTGAAATCAAATATACTATTCTTGCCAATGACAGCAAGGGGCCAAATATCATGAAGAGGTTTTGATCTAGAGCTGAAAAGTCCGGATAAAATAAAAGTTCAATAAGTGAAATCACATGTAGATTGCATTTTTATATTATCCGCTTTAAAGCACAGAAAAAATGAGTTGTATCCTTTTCACTGTCTACCTAACATTATATATTTGCATAATAGCCACATGAAGCATTCATGATTCTTATTTCGTATTCAACAACTCGATTAGATCAACAATTAGCAATTATCTTTGATTTTCTAAATATATTATGCTATGACTCCAAGTTCATAATAAGTTCGAAGATTGTTTTGTCCATTCAATTTCATTGAATCTGGGAGTATGTCTCTCTCAGCTAAATCAGCTCTTTTCTTTCCAATTTGTTGTTTCATTTGCGTTTTATGCATTGACTCACCTCTTTAGGGGATATTTGAATAGATCGGTTGAGAATAATCCAAGTGACCGTTTCTGCACAGCTCGGAAAGGGCAAGGAGCCCTCATATGTCATGTACTCATCAATGGCTGGAAAGAGAGCCTGGAGTTCAATCCCTTTTAAGTGGAATTTGTTGCCTAAGCAAAGATAAAATTGTTGAGCGTAAAAAGCGTACTTGATATCAAATTTTGTGTAAATTAATTAAAGTTTTGAATGTATTTGGTTTGTATTTATTCCAGAATGCAAACTTAGAAGTATTATAACCTAATTTAGCGAATAGTCTGTTGATATTTTTTGAAATATTTTATTGTCAAATAGATGTACAGAGTCAATCATACAGCAGTGCTTTCTTGGGGAATGGTGTAAGAATTACAATCAAAAGACAAATAAATAAATTTGACTTTGATTGCATTCTTATTTTCAACATTTAACGCCTTGAAATTAACTAAAATTTTGGTCAATGGAAGTAATAGTAGCCATACCAACAGCTCAAGGAACATCAGATTAAAAGTGCATAATTTCATGTAAGAGGAAACATTGAAGTGCATTTGATGTCAAATACTACTTTGGCTTATTGACTTAATTTAATTTGATAGAGCATTAAAGCAGCTCTTAAATTGGCCTTGAAACCATCTTACTTCAGATCTCTACTGTCTGCAGGTCCTAGACCTAACCAACTATATACTGCGTAAATATTAAGAGGGTAGTGATTTTACCGTCAATTTAAAAAAATAACAAACTGCGCTTTCTTCAACTACTGAGCAAATTGCAACGGGCTTGCAAAATTTGTGATTAAAAAAATACACTTTAGTCTAAATGCTTTCAAATCGACTAAATGTTGGATCAAATATCCGAATCCGCAAAAGTATCACGGACAAAAGACATAAAGAATGGTGGTGGCTCACATTCTCCCATTCTAATAAATCAAAGTTGGCTGCTTTAAAGACACACAGAATTTAGTCTGCAAACTTTTGGCCTCACCAAACTCTCTGCTCTCTATATATATTTCTCTTTACAGAGTTGTAAGTTGTCGAATAAAATACGATGTGAACATGACGTGTCTCTCTGGGGGTCCACTATGTAATTCCCTCCGAAATTCCCACTGCGTTACAAAATCTCATACTGATCAAATAGTATTTTGATACCGCCATTTTGTCAGATAAACAAAATTTGAAATGCGGAACTCTATCGGTCACATGATTCCGTGGAATTTCTCCAATTTTAAGCACTTGTAGTGGCCATTAAGTAGTTTTTACTCTGATGGTGATAACAATTGGCTCTCATATGCTTCGAAAGCAACTATAGGAGGTTTAAAAAACCCAAAATTTACTTAGGATTTGAATATTAGTACTTTGAACTATCTATGCTTTTAAAATTTTTGATAATAAAATGTGGGGAAGACTATTTATTCCAGAGATGGACTGTTTATTTCAAAATCGGTGAAAAATGGTATAAAAATGATTTTGTAAATTATCGCAATTCTATCAAAGTAATCTACTTTTTATCCAACCTGCGTTGTTTAATCTGAATAAACGACATTTTAATTTTTTTCACTTATTGTTGATGTAACGAAAATTGACACATAAAATATTTGTAGTCGTTCTAATGGTTCTGACAAAATTAATTTTACATTCCTTGTTTAGAAAGAACTTATTGCTATATACCTTTTTCTAAAAGTGATGTATTTCTTGACTAGATTATTTCCCAATATTTGACTATTTGTTGTTTAGTAAAAGACCGATAGCAAAATTACCCACCAATAAATTAATTTGACATTAAACCCAAATTAAAGCGACTTTTGTAATATGATTAAGGTGTATAATATACAATCCGCTGATCATTCAGTTTAAGGGAGATCAATAACTATTCCCAGATCTGAAGTAAGAAAGCTGAGATAGATCAATCGGTTTATAAGATTAATTTTAACCAGCAGTACAGTAAATATAATATGTACAATCTCAAAATTATGGAACGTAGTTTGAATAAGCAACAATTAAAATTGAAGCGAGTGTATTTTAACAAAATTGTCATAAACTATCGAAGATAAATCACAGCTGTTCAGGAATAGGTTTGTAATTTTGATAGTTGGTGCTATAATGTTCGTCAATTCTGCTGTAAGATAGTTAGAAGTGTTTTAAAGAAAATATGTTTTTATTAAATTAAAAGCCCTTTCGTAAATTAAAAAACAAATATTCATGTTTTACCAAATACAAATACATTGCAAAAATTGAAATGTGATAGTATTTGAAATAAATAACATTAAATAAAATATGAATGGAAACATGAAACGTTTGGTTATGAAGTTTAAAAATGTGCATTGGTAGAATATCCAATAACTTAGACTAATTTAATAAAAAATAAAAAAATAAAGCTAGAGAAAACTTATGTATCCAATTATTTAAAAATGAGCTACTGTTTATAAATAACTAGAAGCCGAGATCTGAGATAATATCATGAACTGCCAAGAAAAGTAATTGGATGAGTCGAATTTGATCAGCAGGCCGCATTCCAAATGCCAAGACGCAGACTGCTGATCGTATCAGAGGAAGGACGCAAAATCGGAGCTGATATCTGATGCATTATTTTTGTAGCTGCAGAGGCTGCTGTTACCGTATCAAATTAAACACCATTATCTGTGTAATGATATCGAAACGAGGCATTTTGTTAAGCTCCATTAAGTGCTAAATCCTTCAAACAATTTCTGTTTTATTTTGAAATTTCCATTTAAGTGTGCAGCCGTTTATTTAATGATGTGACCAAACGGTTTTAGAGCACATAATTTATTTTGGTCCACTTCATAATATTTGACAAATATAATAGTATGAAAGGCAATGCGGAGACAAAATTTTATGCAATATCCGTGTCGGTGGATTCGCCAACGCATCAAGATTTCTAAGTATAATACTACTCATATCTAAATCTGTGCCTTTATGTGCTTTCACTCTACCTGTTATTTAAACCAAATACATTTGTTGTATCAGCACATGAACTATACAAGTTTGCTTCTTTCAATGAAACACTGACAGCTTAGAACCAAAGATAACCCATGAATAACTGCCAACAATTAAGAGCCTTCGCAGTATAGCTAGCAATAATACTACTCATTTATAAGAAAAAACCAGCTACCCAAATTAGGAAGTAATCACACATGCTAAGATACATTTGCATTGAAAAATATTTAATTTTCCATCATGGCTTGAATTCAAAATTCACAAACCTTCCTGTACTCTGTGACATCATTTTAACACACCATTTGCTCCGTTTGCTCATAAATCACTTAAATTTTAAATAGATGAAAGAAAGTTTAATTGCAATCGAAATTAGTTTGGATGAAATTATGTGTCAGAGGCTTTAAAATACATTCGATTGTTTTCATCTAATGTTCTAAATGCATTAGAATTTGACAAATTTTCATGATAACGAAGATGCTTAATTTTAACATAATAACAGTCTTGCTTAATAAAATTAAGCATAATTCAAAATCAAGTTTTTCCTTGCGCTTGGTTTATTCAATTAGGAAGCAATTACCAAGTCAGCTGCTTTGAAAAATCGATAAAACTTCAGGACCCAATGCTAAGAGAGCAATAAACCGCATCAATAAAGACAACTGGGTTGCTACCTACGGTAAATAACTTTAAGGCATTCCTTTATTACAGCATCCTAATTAGAGACTGTTTTTATTATCCTGAGGCAGGAGTGGGCAAAGACTTTGGGAAAAAAATTAACGTAGAACTACCACCGAAAATAGCATTAATTTAGTGTTTGTGGACTCCCTACTGGGTGGGACTTAGCCCCACGTTAAAACAAGCATTCACTTGTGAATAGAACAGGATCTAATGATAATATCTGACTTTTCTTGACGAGATTTTGGAATGAAACGTGCCACACAGAGGTGATTGTTTGTAAAAGAAATTATAATTTCTGTCAGGGAAACACTTTCTTCAAACCCTATCCTGAAATACACGCGATGTTGTCAAATTTTAGAAATAATTGTATTAATTTACCAAATGGGATTTCGTGGTGGGTAAATGATGGAGAGACGGAGATAGAGGAAAGGAGAAAGCGGATTGGGAGGATTGAGCGGAAAAGGCAGAGCAACAAGCTGAGGGGGGGAGGATGAACTCAGGAAATTGAGAAGTCAAAAGAAAAAAATGTTGAAAGATTAGGTCAACTTTTAAAATTAGTTCATTCTTAGAATATATGAGTAAAACTCAATGCTAGTGTTATATCATCCATAATAAACAGATTTTCTGTGAATATGCTCGTAAAAGTTAGAAAACTTTAAGACTAAATTACTTATAATAAAATCAATAAGATTTTAATGATAAGAGTATCTTATTAAAATAGCTGTTTGAAGGTGTTGTCAGCAATTTAAAATTCTCTTATCTTTGTCTAAAATAAACGGGTTCACCAAAATGTAGCACATTAAAAACTATTCATTCAAATTTAATTAGTTTAAAGTAGTTTTTTGCATTTCTTAAACAGTAAGAAATAATCTGTTCTTCATAAAATAGAAAATAACAGTTCGTTCCATTTTAACAAAGTTAATTAATTTCTCTTGTACAACTGCTTATCAATTATTGATTTTCAATCGCTTCTCCCTTACGATGGCTTAGTACCCCACGTGTCAATTTCAGCCCTCTCAAACGTTGAGTTACACTGAATGAAAATTCTTTTTTACCTCAAGTCTACCGGTGTACAAGTACGCAAACCATACACCTCAAGTTTGAGAAAGTCCTTGTCATTACAATAACTATGGAACAATTTCATCATAGTGAACGAGGTACCATCTCCTTTGCATATAATAGGAAAGTTCATCTTCAAATGATAACGTCGGATGCAGAATTTTAAGCAAAGAGACTTCTAGCGATATTTGCAACAACACAAATAAAAATTGAAAAAATCTTTCGAATACTTTCACAAACTTGAGTACGTTTTTGGTGCACGCTAAGGAAACGCGCCCTTTACTATTGCGGAAAAAAGTCAAACACACCACATAACTTCTAAATTTAATTTTTAATTTAGTACAAAACGGAGCTTTCATGTAAATATTATGTATGCCTTTTAATATGGCCAATCAACTGATGATAATTTATTGACAAAGGAGGCATTTTCTTAAAATCACTAAGATGCTTATTATCTTTTTTATCTTAAGAAACAGTTTTAGCCCTCATTAAATTTGCTCAAATTATCTCTCATTTTATTTTGAAATACGATTTGCTTTCCAAGATAGATGTCCAGTTCAGGTGATAAATTGGTGTAAATTGTCAGCACCGAATGACATGTTAACACTTTTCAGACAACTTAAACACTCGAAGAATAGAAATCTTTCCAATAGACTGAAATGTAGGCATTGACAGGTTTTGTAATTACGTATAGATTGAATGGGACCTTACTATTAGAACTGCTTTCTCATGGATATCTTATTGCACCTTGAATGTTTGTTGATTTATGGAAACGTCCTCAACCTGTGTTTAATTGTTCGCTCGCTACCATAGCTGGGCAAAGATCTAACTCATGGATCCTTCATTACGCATGAAGAATGATTCATCTCGTAGTTTCCCTGTTTTTGCTACCTCTCCTCGAATTTTAGAGGATTTTTATGCACCTCGCCGCTGGAATTCGTTATGTCAGAAAGGAATACACCTTTTACAAGTCAATTCTAACTCATATTCCTGAAATCTAAGTTGAAAATTCTCCTGCATGTGACTCATGATTACCTTTTCTTAAATTGAAAAGTTAAGTGGTTCTGTCGTTAAACCTACCCCTAATTCAAGAGAGAACTCATAGTGGGATGCTGCTTATTGCTATAGTAAGAAATAATGCACTCATCTTAATTTTATATCTGGTTCTTTATTGATAACATATATTAATCTGACGCGGCACTTGTTGTCAATGCTTCTGATTTATTTCCTGCAAACATGATTTTCATACTTGTTTCTGTAAGGTTAGAGGTTATTGAGCTACTACTTCCATAATTTCGGGCACCAAGGCTCTGTTAAGATTACTTTGACATTTCTGATTTATCCTAATAGGGAGTTTCAAATTTACTCGCAGTGATCTAAAAATATGAGCAAGGAACTTAAGTCAAACAGTCATATATAACAATCCAAAAATGTAGAATTTAATAAATTCTTCCAGGGAATTTAAAATATTTCCCACTATTTGATGAAAATTTGCAAATTATTTTCCTTTAGATCATAAGACTGATTGCGCCTCAACAAATTTATGTTTAATGCATTAAATTCCATAACGAACTAACATCTAATTACTTTGTTAAAACACAAATACGATATTTACGGTTGAACGCAATTTAATGTTTAATTGTTTTCTATTTTAGAGGAAATAAGTAGTAAAGCAAGAAAGATTAGCACAAGAGGCTTTCTATAAACTTACTGAAGCGCTGATAATTACGATCAAACGAAGTGCTTAACTAAAACATATCAGCTGAGGCCGAAAGACCACTCAAACGTGAAATTGTCTCATTCACAAGCAAATTGCTATTTTACCATAGCCATTTTATTTCCTTACTAACTCATTCTACCTAGGCACAACAACTTATTGCTGTGAATGAGCACGGTGAGTGAATTTCAATTTTGGAGATTTGATGTGTTCATGAATGTATAGAAATTCTTTTGATATTGCAAATAATGGTAAAAATTTAGTTTAGAAGATAAGAGTATTTTTCAGTGTTTGCTTAAGAACTATTTAAATCCAGTCATAAAATTTTTATGCCATTGATCTTTTAGCGGAATAGTTATAGTTATTTTTTTAAATATTAACTTACCAAAAAATTGTACTTTTTCTGCTGCCATTACGATTCCCATCAAGTCCTTATTCGTTTCTGTTGACAACTATAGGTTTTAATAATAAAATTAATTAAATCAACATGCTCAAACTTGAAATTATGGAACAAATAAGCATTAATCCGACTCCAGGTGGCGTAAACTTATTTTTTCACACGCATTAAAACAAATGTAAAAATTTCCTAGATTTGTTTAAGATTTGTCCTTTGAAACTTATCTCTTAAACTATAAATAGTAAGTTTAGCATTATGGTAATTTTAGTTTAGTACTAGAAGTACTTATTTTAGTCAGAGTTTATGTAAACTGAAAAATTTTAAACCATTAGCGCAGCTATCGATATTCCTCGTTTTCGCTAAAATATTTAAAATTTATTTGTGGAATAGAAGAAAAATATAAATTGACATGTCTATGACCGTTACTCTTACCTCAACGAAATTTGCTTATGATTTTAAGAAATTAAATAACTTTAATTAAGTAGTTTAAAGCATAAGGGCCTATAAATTAGTAGCGTTTCCGTTCAATCAGAATATATAAAACGTAACCTTGTCAGATTATTCAAATAAAATGCCAATAGCTAACATATAAGCCGTTTCAAATTTCCCAACAAATTAGTAATGAATTTGGAAAGTCAGTGAGTAAAGAATTATAAATATTGCCAATTGCCTTTCGACAAGAAATGGATGAAAGCTCGGCACACTATAGATTTTGCTTTAACAGTTTTGCGTTCTTGTACCTACGCAGATAAGACACAAAAATGGTTAACTAACTGAAACAATTTCACACTCAACTTAATTATCCTAATGCCAATTTAGTATATTGGAAACAGCATACAAAAGATTCGTTGAACCCGGAGAGAATGCAAAATTTTCTTGATCAAATTATATTTTTGGTCAAGAACTTACTACCAAGAATTAAGCTGTCTGGACATCAAGGAACCTCCCTAGGATTTCTGAAATTGTCAACATATAGTAGTTCCCAGACCATCGCTTCCAATCCTTTATTCCCAAGTCTAGCCTGATTAAAACTGAGAATCTGATTAAAACTGAGAAAATGAATGTTCACTTCACGCGCAAATTGTTAAAAATGTTAAAGATACAGAAGAGAATGAACTGATATTGTATTCTTTCAAATGCTTATTTGTTCTAGAGGTCAAATCTCTTTGTGACTTTGGAACCACCAGAGTTTTAAACAGTGTCATTCATCGAGTGCTGGAATGCCTCTGATGAGTGCCTAACTCACAGCTGCCTGGCATAAGACACACTTACTTTGCGAACAGGAAAAAATGATGCAAATTCCGATTTTTTTTATCAACTGAGTTTAGCAACAAGAGTACACCTTCTGTATATCCCGCATTGCAAATGATTTTTTTATTTTTCATCAAAAAATTTATACATAACTTTGACATGATAAAATTCAGTCCAAATCAACAGATGAATTAAGTCAGAAAGGCAAATATTGTTCGGAATTGGTAAAGTAACAGCAGGTTAAAAATGACTAAAATGATAAAATAGGGAAGTAATTGGCATTTAAATTAAGCTTAGGCTAAATGTGATGAAAACTAAACATGGGATTTAGCAGCAAAAAAAGGTGTGTGCAAAGTAGATCAAATTCAAAGTGTGTGTGTATGTGCATGTCTACCTGAAGAATACTGGAAAACGCAGCAATTCCATTTGGTCGATCAACAGCTTCGGCAAAACTTTGGTACAAATCGCTGTTGTAGGCATACAGCTGCAACTGAAAAGACCAGAAAAAAAGGCTTTGCCTCCTTAAGCAGTTACATCTTCATCCTCGATCTTGCAACTTACAAACTTTTGACTATCGCTTACATATTTTATGGTGAACAATCAAATTGGTCAGTGAATATATGTTAATGTTAGTTGTATTATACTAGTGCTTCAATTTGGTTTGTGATCCTAATCTGCATTGTAAATTTCTCCTAATTCAAATAACCAAGAGGCAAGTTGATAAGTCTCACCACCGACTGCCTTCGAGTTTGGAGTGACTCATAACATAATAAACAATTCTACAGTTTTCGAGCTCTTGCATTCAGGAAAGCACACGTTCTAGCCCATAAACTTGCTCTGCAGTTATGTGCTTAATAATAAATGACCACAAACAGTCCACTCTACTCATCAAAACTTGATTTGTTCCTCAAATGCTGGATCTTTGTCACGGTCTGCCTGTGCCTCAATTTCATTTCTTCCTCCCTCACCTTCTCACTGGCATTTTGCAATATTACGAGAATCCACTTCATCTTTTGACTACCCGATTTGGAAGCACCGGTTTCTTCAACCGATTCCAGGGAAGACCTTTTATGAAAGTGTGAGTACTAGTTTTATGATGCAAAACCACCCTGTCATTGGAGATCCTTAATGAATTACATTGACTGTGCATGATTTCCTTTTGTTGGCGGTTTTCTTGATCTAATTTTTTCTTGATCCTATTTTTTTATCCTACCGCTAATGTGTCTCAACCGGCTCGCTAAAATCATTTATTTCTTTCACCGTCAGCTCCTTAGTTATTGGTCACAGTCATCCTATTTGCGTACACTTTATTTCAAGCAGTTTTACACACTGGCTTTTTGGCCGCACTTTCTTCCTCTTATAATGAGAGTACTCAGTGAGATCATGCGTCTCTCTTCTGTCTTTGTGTCTCAAATTAGAAATCTTCTAAAATTCAACTATTTGCTTGAAATTAGAAATTATGAGAGTACCTAAAATCGTCAAAGGAAGCCCCCCTCCCAATTGCGACATTTCAGCCTGTCACACATTTGCACACAAAATGTGGCTAAATAAATTGCAAAGATAAATTATCACTTTGTCATGGCGTAAGCACCACCCGTCAACAGTCGACATAACTGCAGAAGGAAAGTGAAGCGCATGCAAGAGACAAGGGATATCAAGTGCTTATATTTATCAGAGTGGGAGGTAATAAGTCTTAAATGCCATGGTGCTTAATCCTTGAACAGTAAGTTATTAACAATAGCATATCAGGATTATTATGGTGTGAATGTGTTCTTAAGGACTATTTACAAATGACGGGTATATAAGTAGAGATAATGGAAACCTTGTGCAACGATTAGAATAATTTCCAACTATTCAAAATATAAATTATGGGAGATGGTTTGCTTGATGCTTGACCCATTTTCTTGTTTCTATGCCTAAATCATGGCATTTCAATTCCTTCTTAGAAAGGCAAAATAAGTTTTCAAAATAGCTCTTACTCTCAATAATCCAGTCTATGGTCTTTTCTCCATATCTCGGTAACTGATCTTTCCGACTAATATATCTGATCACTCGATGTAGCTAATTTCGGTTTAGCAGTGAATTTTCACATAGCAGAAAGAAAAGAAATTAAAATTATTCTTCGCTAAAATTGATAATTCAATTATCTTCAGCATTGGGTTATTGCTTTCCACCATTACTTCAAAAACTAACTGAGAGTCGTGGGTAGCTGAAACTTCAGACTCTAATGCATTCGGAGTTATTAGTTGAAAAGGAGACTAAACGCTGAGTCACATCTGGAAGGCACGAATACACATTTCCCATTGTAGGTCTGAATGGAAGAAGAATACCTGATACAGAAGTGAGAAAATGGCTGTCAATTAGAGTGAATGCTAAAATAACAGTTTCATAACAGCATGCAAATTATTGTATTGCGATTGAATAGAATGGGATGCCCGATAGACTTACTTCCACGTGGCGCACCCTGGGCAAAATATACTCATACGCCAAAAAAGTCTATAAACCGCCAGCTAACTTCTGACTTTAAACTACCATGACCCTACTGTATTTCATATTCGACCCCTTCCACAGTACTCATCTTACCTTTTCTCTGTTTTCGTGACAGGCTATCTCTTTTACATCTGTGAACCACTCTTCTGTTCCCACTACCACCCTCCTCGAATTTTTCTCACTTTGATATTCCTCCCCTATGTGAAGCCCAAATTTAACTTAAGGGCTAATGATAACTATCTTAAACTCTGCCATTTGATAAAAATAGATAAATAAATACATTGAATAGAATTACCTCTCCAGGATAAGCAAACGAATTGACCCGATGCTCCGAACCACGATCTGAGGATGACCCAAACTTTAGC